>CAUYQV010039997.1:0-60100 GCA_963574575.1 Galagoides demidoff
GCTAAGGCGCCAGCCACGTACACCTAAGGTGGCGGGTTCGAATCCCCAGCCCGGGCCCGCCAAACAACAATGATGGCTGCAACCAAAAAATGGCCGGGCGTTGTGGCGGGCGCCTGTAGTCCCAGCTACTTGGGAGGCAGACGCAGGAGACTCGCTTGAGCCCAGGAGTTGGAGGTTGCTATGAGCTGTGATGCCATGGCACTCTACCCAGGGGGATAGCTTGAGGCTCCGTCTCAAAAAAAAAAAAAAGAAGTACAGACTTGTAGGAGGCAGGCTAGCCCTTCTTTGCAGGGTAGCCCCGAGCAACCTCCGCCTTTTATTGAGACAGAACAACACAGGTGAGGGGAGTAATTAACAATGACTAAGTGCTGAAGGCTCGGGGCTCTTTCTCCATAAGGAGCACCTGTGGGCAAATTGCTCAGGGGTCCACCCCCCAGCTGCAAATCGTCTTGCTGAGAGGCCGTCTGGCTCTTGGTGTCCTCTACACAAACCCTTCTTTCCTTTAGTTGCATATACTTTCCGATGTTGCTGTCTGGGTGTGAAATCATCTTCTTGGCGTCTTCACTGGCTGTTTTGCAGCTCTGCCCGTGCTGCTTCTAATTTATCTCTCCTTTCTGTTTTAGAGTCAGAGTGCATTGGGCTGCTAGGTGTGAGTATGGCCACTTGTCTCTCCTAGTTCCTTAGAGCTTTGGCTAAATTTCAATTTGGACAATTACATTCCATTTCATTAATTCCCCCCAACGTGCTGAAAGCTATATGGTTCTGTGGTGTACTGTTAAACAGCAGCCACCTCCCTAGAGAGTGTGCCTTTTGCACACTGAGGCTGGCTAGAAAGTAGAGAATGATTGAGGCCAACTCGTGTCACCAGGAAGCCAACGCTATTTGAGACTTTAGTACTTGGCAAATACTAATACCCAAATGATTTCCAAATCTTCAGATCTAGCCTACTTTTACATTCATAAAAATAATGTTTTGGTAAAGAAAAGCAGTTACCTGCAGTCATGGAGGAACATTTTGGCTCAGTACATCAGCAGTCACACCTGTAAACATGGGTGTTTCAAAAGATTCCTTGATTATTTAGGACTGAGAATGTATCGTATGGTTAGATACCTAGGTCACCCCACAAAAGTCTATTAGGTCCCATAATATACCTGTGGCTTATTTATTTATGTGCTGATTAATCCTCTCAGTATGGAAAAATTTACCCAGAGTCAAATCTAGGAATGGGTGGTATGCATTCTCAGTCTTGATTGCACATTGGAATTACCTATAGAACTTTAAAAACTGCTGGTGCCTGATTCTAGGAATTATAGTTCAATTTTTCTGGGATTCAGCCTGGCTATTGAGGTTTTAGATGCTCCCCAAGTGATTCTAAAGTGCAGCTGAGGCTGGGAATCCCAGCTATAACACTAGACTAAAAATCAGGTGAGCTTGCCACGTGTTGGGTAATTGATCTCAAGTATATAGCTCAATTTTTTCAGGATAGCATTACTTTTATGTACAGAATGGAAGTAGTTATATCCATTCTTTCTAAATTCCAGGGTTGTCTGATGACAAAAAGAGAAAATGTGTATAACTTAAAAAGGAATCCTATTGACATACAGGAAATGTTACAAACTGGTTAGGAACAGAGGCCTTGGAGAGGTCTCATGGAGACCAGGTTTAAATCAACCTCTCACTAGTTCTGTGACCTTAAATTGATTGCTTATCCTTGCAAATCCTTAGTTTGTTCCTTACTACAAAGTGGGGACTAATGCTCACTCAGATGGCCTGTGCTGAGTCAAGTCTATGCATGTTGTGTACTGTGCCATGCGCCTGGTGGATGAGAGTCACCAAGGACTCTCCTCCTGGCAGTGGTATCAGGGTACATTTTCTACCAGCCTCTTTCATTTACTGTGAAGCTTTTACCTCATTGGTAGAGATCAGGGCCAGATGGAAGCCCTTAGGACACTAGAGTCATGTGGACCTAAGGCCAGCAGCATAGGCATTGCCTCGAGCTTGTTAGGCATGCAGATTCTCAGTCTTGCCCCAAGATCTCCTGGATCAGGACCTGCATTTAACTTCACATGCACTTAAGTTTGAGAAGCACTAGTCAAGAGCTGAAGGAGCCCTGGGACTGGGCCGCCTGATCGTTTGAGAATCTTAAGTTAGGATTAGTTAACTTGTTGGTACT
Source organism: Galagoides demidoff (assembly GCA_963574575.1). Taxonomy (NCBI): domain Eukaryota; kingdom Metazoa; phylum Chordata; class Mammalia; order Primates; family Galagidae; genus Galagoides; species Galagoides demidoff. Next base: position 2,174 of record CAUYQV010039997.1, read on the forward strand.
CTCTGGCTCTTTTCTGTAGGCATTGCTTCCCTTTTTACTGGCCTCATGTGCCACTTCTAAATTTATCTTTCATTTTCTTTTTGTTCCTCCCAATCCCATTGTAGGCATATTGCCTTTTTGGAGGACAGTGTGGTACTTCTGATTTAATAGAAATGGGTTCAGATTTTACTTTTGGAATTCACTGTGTATCCAGCTGTGTATCCTTAGACAAGTTACATAACTGCTTTGAGTTTCCTCATCCCTTAAAGTAAATTCTTAACAGGACTTGTTCTTCCTGGGACTGCATTTCAGGTCCCCCACCCCCACCCCCTTGCTGACACTGGGCTGCATGATAGCTCTATTCTCCTGAAGTAACAGGCAGATGGGCAGGACCAGATATCCCTTTATTGTTTTCACTTATAATGCGGAGAGAAAGAGGAAGTTTACACTTAGTGCTAATAGATTTTTGACACAATGAAAGGCTATCTAAAGGTTGGCTTACCTTTCAGAGACAAATCAGACCCAAACTTTGGGATAATTTCCTATTTCCTCTGGAAGGAAAGCTAGCTTCTGAGTTCTGTGGCTGACACCAGCTCTGGGAATAAGAAAGTAGGGACAAAATTGGCACTGGGGGATTAACATCCCTCTTTTCCTTCCTCCCAGTCAATGCCAGTGTAATTGCTCTGGACCTTGTGCTGTGATAGGCTCAGACCTGTCGTAACTGAAGTCTAGCAGGGAGACCAGTGGTAGGCACTTAAAGAAGAGGATTTTAAACAGGGAAGTGGGTATGGAAGAGGAGTTCTGATGATTTCTGGGTCATCTAACTGTCCTAGCTTTTTCAGGGTCTAGTCCACAGGTAAGCAGTGATGTAAGTCAAATATAATAAGCAAGCGCCTGCCTATTCATACCTAGTGTATGGGTAGACAGGTATGTGTAGTAGAAATAATGATATTGGCTATTATTAAGCCATTAAATAATAAGATCTATATTACATTTTAATTTTTATTTATTTATTTTTAAAAATTCTTTATTAAATCATAATTGTGTACATTAATGCATTTATGGGGCACAATGTGCTGATTTGATATACAATGTGGAATGCATATATCTAATGATTAACATAACTGTCTCCTTCCTTACTTATTTGTTGTGGTAAAAACATTTATACACTTAATATTAATATTAATATTAATATAATATAATATTAATTAATATAATATTAATTCTTAATATTTTAGAAATGTATCACTGTATTGTTCACATTAGGTTGGATTCTCACAGTTTGGTGTCCTGGACATATTTTATTTTTTATTTTCTATTTTTTTATTAAATCATAGCTGTGTAAATTAATGCAATTGTGGGGTACAACATGCTGGTTTTATATACAATTTGAAATACTTTCATCAAACTGGTTAACATAGTCTTCACCACATTTTCTTAGTTATTTGTGTTAAGACATTTATATTATTCTACACTTAGTATATTTCAATATACCCTTATAAAATGTACTGTAGGTGCGGTCCCACCAATTACCCTTCCTCCACCCACCCTCTCCCTTTCTGTCTCCTCCCCCTCCTCTTTCCCTTTCATCTTGGGCTGTAGTTAGGTTATAGTTTTCATATGAAAGTGTGGATGATTATAAATTGGTTTCATAATAATGGGGGGGTGAGTACATTTGATACTTTTTCTTGCATTCTTAAGATACTTTACTAAGAAGAATATGTTTCAGCTCCATCCATGTAAAGATAAAAGAGGTAAAGTCTCCATCTTTTTTAAGGTTGCATAATATTCCATGGTGTACATATACCACAATTTATTAATCCATTCATGGGTCTATGGGCACTTGGGCTTCTTCCGTGACTTAGCAATTATGAACTGGGATGCAATAAACGTTCTGGTGCAAATATCTTTGTTATAAAGTGATTTTTGGTCTTCTGGATATATACCTAGTAGAGGAATTGCAGGATCAAATGGCAGGTCTATTTTTAGATCCCTAAGTGATATCCAAACAGCTTTCCAAAAGGAACATATTAGTTTATATTCCCACCAGCAGTGCAGAAGTGTTCCCTTTTTTCCACATCCACGCCAGTATCTATGGTTTTGGGATTTCGTGATGTGGGCTAATCTTACTGGAGTTAGATGATATCTCCAAGTGATTTTGGTTTGCATTTCTCTGATGATTAAGGATGATGAGCATTTTTTCATGTGTCTGTAGGCTGTGTGCCTGTCTTCTTCAGAGAAGTTTCTCTTCAAGTCCCTTGCCCACCCTGAGATGGGATCACTTGTTCTTTTCTTGCTAACAGGTTTGTGTTTTCTGTGGATTCTGGTTATTAAACCTTTGTCAGAGACATAACCTGCAAATATCTTCTCCCATTCTGAGGGCTGTCTGCTTGCTTTACTTACTGTGTTCTTGGATGTGCAGAAGCTCTTTAGTTTGATCAGATGCCAGCAATATATTTTTGATGTTGCTTCAATTACCTGGGGGTTCCTCCTCATAAAATATTGTCCCAGGTTGATGTTTTCAAGTGTTTTCCCTGAACTTTTTTCTTGTATTTTTATAGTTTCATGTATTAAGTTTAAATCTAATCCAGTAAGACTCTATCTAAGTTAATAGTGAAAGGTGTAGATCCAGTTTCAATCTTATACAAGTTGCCAGCCAGTTCACCCAGCACCATTTGTTAAATAGGGAGTCTTTTCCCCACTGAATGTTTTTGATTGGCTTATCAAAGATCAAACGATGGTAAGTGTCTGGGTTCATCTCTTGTTTCTCTATTCTGTTCCATACATCTACCTCTCTGTTTTTGTGCCAGTACCATGCTGTTTTGATCATGATGGATTTATAGTATAGTCTGATGTCTGATAGTGTGATTTCTCCTGATTTATTTTTACTTCTGAGTAATGTCTTGGTTATTTGAGGTTTTTTTCTGATTCCATATAAAATGAAGTATTATTTTTTTTGAGGTCTTTAAAGTATAATAGTGTGCTTTAATAGGGGTTGCATTAAAATTGTATATTGCTGGGAGGTGCCTATAGCTCAAAGGAGTAGGGCGCCGGCCCCATATGCTGGAGGTGGCGAGTTCAAACCCAGCCCCGGCCAACAACTGCAAAAAAAAAAAAAATTGTATATTGCTTTGGGTAGTATGGACATTTTAACAATGGTGATTCTTCCTAGCCATGAACGTGGTATGTTTTTCCATTTGTTAACATCTTCAGCTTTTCTTTTCTCAGAATTTCATAGTTTTCTCTATAGAGCTCTTTCATGTCCTTTGTTAGGTAAACTCCCAAATATTTCATCTTCTTTGGTATTACTGTGAATGGAATAGAGTCCTTGACTGTTTTTTCAGCTTGACTATTGTTGGTATATATAAAGGCTACAGATTTATGAGTATTGATTTTGTATCCTGAGATGTGTTGTATTCCTTGATAACTTCTAGGCATTTTGTAGTTGAATCCCTGGGGTTTTCCAGACATACAATTATATCATCTGCAAAGAGTGAGAGTTTAATCTCCTCTGACCCTATATGGAAACCCTTGATCACCTTTTCTTGCCTGATTGCGATGGCTAAGACTTCCATTACAATGTTAAAAAGCAGTGGAGACAATGGGCAACCTTGCCTGGTTCCTGATCTGAGTGGAAATGATTTTAGTTTAAATCAATTCAATATAATATTGGCTGTGGGTTTGCTGTAGATGGCCTCTATCAGTTTAGGAAATGCTGGACATATTTTATTATATTGAAAGTATCTGCATATAAATCTATCTTCCTTGTTAGGTTATACACTTCTCCTAGTTAGGGGTTATGCCATCATTTTCATCTTCATATACCTGTAGCATTACACAATGTCTAGATAATTGTTTTAATAAAAATTTATTTAGTTGAGCTGAAAATTTTATGCCATAAGTATGACCATTCAACATGTAAAGCAATTGAGGACCAGAGATGTGAAATAACCGTATTTTATTCAGTTTACAACAGGGTGCCTTCTTCCCACAATCAAAGTTGATTTCTGGTTCTTTAGAATGCTACCTTGGTTAACAAATATTCTTGGATCATGTCAAAAACTAACCAAATACACTGTGGTTTATTTCTCCTTGAACCTAGAACATCTGTATCTTAGCCTAGGAATTCAAGAAGAAGAGATTTTTCAGAGTAGAAGGAAATTCTAGATTCATAGGTACTTTCCTGAATCTTGTAGAAATCACTATATTTAGCTTTTCTTTGGTGAAAATAGCTCTTTTTCTTCTTAAAATAAGAGCTCATCTTTCTGTGATTGGAACTGAGGAAGTGTCGGCTTCCAGTGAGAAATGTGTGGTGGCCAAAGTGCCGAGTGTCTGTGTGCTTTTCATCCTAGTCTTTCATTTGACTTCTGCATATTTTTAGTCAACTCTTGTGATATTTCTTTCTCTGTTCAGTTTCTGTGAGATTCACCAATAACTTCTTAAGAAGATTTCATTTCTAGACTCTAAAAGGGTTCCTGAGAGTTTTGCAAATATACGGAGTGCATTTAGTATAAAGAAGAGAAAGAATTTTTAATATGCTTAATTTAAAACTTCTAATAATTTTTCTTTTCATTTCATTAAGGTTGAATTAAGAAGCATTGGAAAGATATATAAGATAAGAATAGAACACGATGGAACTAGTGAGCAGCCTGAGTGGAACTTGCAGAAGGTAATCATGTTTTTAATTTTGTGCTCCATAGTTATTCCCTGATGAAAAGCAGCAAGCCGGCTATGTAAAACAATGAGAATGCTAACATATTTTTCTAATTACAGGTGCACCTTGACGTACAATAGGGTTATATCCCAATAAAAACATAGTAAATCAAAAATATTTTAAGTCTAAAATGCATTTAATGCTAGCAACACAGTAGCCAATCCCCTAGTTATAATAGTTTGGCTTAGATTTTTTTTGACATTATATGGTGTGAAATTGATATGCATTCAGGAGGAACTATAACCCCTTTGTAAGTCACAGGGGACTCCCTGACTTACAATGGGCTTACAGCCTAATAAACCCATCATGTAGTCAAAAAATTAGAAGTTGAACCATGGTAAGTTGGGGACCATATATATAGTAAATAATATAAACAAAATTTTCGTGGGCATAACACTCTACACAAATATGGTTCATTCTTGTGAGGGATTTTTTTTAAAAAGTAGCATATTTACAGTTATGTTTGTAAAGGTAATCTGTCTTCATAGAAGAAAATCTGAAGAATATAATGAAATATAAGAAAAAATGAGTTATTATTCACTGATCATTAGATGACCATCCTGGTGGTTCATTTTCTTCAAAATTTTTTTCTGTGAACCTGTCACATGCTCACACATGTGTGCTCCCTCTCTTTCTCTCTCTTTGTATATATACATACATCAGAGTGAGAATCTGTCTCAAAATAAATAAATAAATAAAATGGTGATGAAAAATTCCTGTTGCCTAATGACATCGACTTCATAGCATTTCAGAACACATACACTCAAGGGTTCATGGTGATGGCATAGACAGAGCCAGTTGTATAAAAGTATAGCATATGCAGTTGTGTACAGTACATAATACTTATTAATAAATGACTATCTTGCTGGTTTATATACTTATTATACTATATACTTTTGTTATTATTTTAGAATGTACTTCTTGTACTTATTCAAAAATAATTATCTGTAAAGCAGCCTCAGGCAGGTCCTTTAGGAGGTATCCAGAGGAAGACATTGTTATTGTAGGAAATTCCAACTCCAAGTATGTTTCTTCCCCTAAGACCTGCCAGGGAACAAGATATGGAGGTAGAAGACAGTAGTGGGCTAATTTGTATGTTTGTGTTATAGTTTTTTTTTTTTTTGCAGTTTTTGGCTGGGGCTGGGTTTGAACCCACCACCTCTGGTATATGGGGCCAGTGCCCTACTCCTTTGAGCCATGGGCGCTGCTCTGTCATAGTTTTTAACAAAAACTTTAAAAGGTTAAAAAAATTAAAAATAAAAAAATTTATCAAATAGGATGTAAGAAATGAAATATTTTGTACACATGTACAATGTATTTGTGTTTTCTTTTTTACTGTTGGGGATTCAGTGAGGGTACAAAGAACCAGGTTACATTGCTTGCATTTGTTAGGTAAAGTCCCTCTTATAATTGTGTCTTGCCCCTAAGAGGTGTGTCAGACACTATGACCTTCTACCCTTTCCCTTTTTCCCTATCTCTACTTCCCAGTCCCTCACCCCTTGACTTGTACTAGCATCAGTTGTCCTCATATCAAAATTGAGTACATTGGATTCTTGCTTCTCCATTCTTGTGATACTTTACTAAGAAAAAGGTGTTCCACTTTCATCCACGTTAATACAAAAGATGTGTAGTTACTATTGTTTTTTGTAGCTGAATAGTATTCAATGGTATACATATACCACTGCTTGTTAATCCATTCTTGGGTTGGTGAGCATTTAGGTTGTTTCTCCATTTTGGCAATTGTGAACTGAACCATCATAAACAGTCTAGTGCAAATGTCCTTATAATAAAAGGATTTTTTTTCTTCTGGGTAGATGCCCAGTAATGGGATTACAGGATCAAATGGGAGGTCTAGTTTGAGTTCTCAGGATTCTCCGTACTTCCTTCCAAAGGGATTGTATTAGTTTGCCATCCTACCAACAGTGTGTTCCCTTCTCTCCACATCTATGCCAGTATCTACCTGTATCTGCAGTTTTGAGTTTTTGTGATGTGTGCTATTTTCACTGGGTGGTTTTGATTTACATTCTCTAAGAATTAGGAATGATGAGCATTTTTTTCATGTTAGCCATTCATCTGTCTTCTTTAGAGAAGGTTCTATTCATCTTTCTTGCCCATTGATATAAGGGGTTGTTGGCTTTTTTTGAGTTGCTTAATTTGAGTTCTCTGTACATCCTAATTATCAAGCTCTTGTCTGATTCTCATATGCAAAAGCCTTTTCCCATTCTGATGGTTGTCTATTTGATTTGGTTGTTGTCTTCTTATCTCCTTAGATGTACAGAAGCTATTCAGTTTAGTTAAGTCCCATTTGTTTATTTTTGTTGTTATTGCAATTGCCACTGGAGTCTTCATAAAGTTTTTCCCTAGGCTGATATCAAGTGTTTCCCCCACACTTCCTTCAAGGGTTTTTATTGTTTCATTTAGATCTTTTTATTCATCTTGAATCAGTTCTCCCAGCATCATTTGTTGAATAGGGATTCTTTCCCCCAGTGTACGTTCTTATTTGGTTTATCAAAGATCGGGTGGTTGTAACATATTAGTTTCATCTCCTGGTTTTCTATTGAGTTCCAGATGTCCATGTTGCTATTTCTGTACCAGCACTGTGCCGTTTTGATCACTATGGCCTTGTAGTATAGCTTAAAATATGGTATGCTGATGCCCCTAGCTTCATCTTCGTTTTTATTCCTAAGAATTGCCTTAGCTTTAGGAGTTTTTTTTCTTGTTCCATACAAAATAAAGAATTATTTTTTCCAGATGTTGAAAGTATAATGTTGGTATTTTAATGGGGATTACATTGAATCTGTAGATTGCTTTGGAAAATATAGACATTTTAACAATGTTGATTATTCCTAGCCATGATTATGGTATGTTCTTCCATTTGTTAATGTCTTTTGATATTTCAGTATTTGTGTTTTAAACTAAGTGTTGTTATAAGTACTGTAAATGAAATTTTTGTCGACATAACACTACACATATATGGTTCATTCTTGTGAAGTGTTTTTTTTTTAAATAGCATATTTATAGTTATATTTGCAAAAGTAATCTTTGTTCATAGAAGAAAATCTGAAGACTATAATGAAGTAGTAGAACAAAAATGAGTTATTATTCACTGACCATTAGATGACCATTCTAGTGGTTTGGGTTTTATAAGAGTCAAAAATTTTTAAAAATTTATAAGTTTATAGGATAAAAAGTTAAATTGAGCTAAATTTAGTTTATTACTGAAGAAAATTTTTTTATAACTTAGTGAAGCCTAAGTGTACTGTGTTTATAGTGTGCAGTAATGCGCAGTAATGTCTGAGGTCTTCACATTCACTCACTACTACTCCCTGACTGACTCACCCAGAGCAGCTTCCAGTTCTGCAAGGTGTAGTCATGATACAGGCCCTATACAAAAATACTATTTTTATGTTTTAGTATTTTTACTGGGGCTTTTTTATGTACATGTCTTTAAATACTCAAATACTTAACCATGTGTTACAGTCACCTGTAGTATAGTAACAGCTTTGTAGCCTAGGAGTTTGTAGTCTAGGCTACACAGGTTGTAGTCTAGACTCTACCACATAGCCTGGGTGTGTGGTAGGCTACACCATTTAGCCTTTTAAGAACACGCTGATGTTTACACAATGACAAAATTGCTTAACAATGCATTTCTCAGAATGTATCCCTGTTCTCTGTTGTTAAGCAATGCATGATGTATGACTTTACGTAAAGATATACACATATATATTTATATACATTTTGCTATTTTAATGAAATTCAATCATGCTATGTATGTACTTTGGGTTATCATTTTTTTTTGTTTTTTTTTTTTTTTACTTAATCATTGCAATGATAAAAAGTGTTTGTGTGTTTGTCAAGCTGCTTAATATTTACCAGCTGCCTTAGAAATACTGTTATATTTTCACCTGACAGCCGCTCTTTGACATAGGTACTATTACTATTCTGTTTATAAATGTGAAAACTGGGGCTCAGTAAAGTTAAATAATTTGCCTGAGATTACTTAGTAAATGGTCTTATTGCATATTGCACTCTGGAGATTGAGATCTTAAACATTATCTTTGGGCCTTAAGTTTATTTTCAAAAATAGATTGTCATTAAACTCTTAGGAGACTTCAGACTCCAATATGGAGGTCAGATGACATGGTTGAATCATAGAACATCTCTGCTGTCTAGCTTAGCATACTGATTCCTTTAGAGTACATCAGTGGTTCTCAACCTTCCTAATGCTGTGACCCTTTAATACAGTTCCTCATGTTGTGATGCTCCTCAACCACAAAATTATTTTCATTGCTACTTCATAACTGTAATTTTGCTACTGTTATGAATTGTAATGCAAATATCTAATATGCAGGATGTATTTAGGTGACCCCTGTGAAAGGGTTGTTTGACCCCCAAAGGGGTCGTGGCCCACTGGTTGAGAACCACTGTAGTACATGATATGTTGTTCTAAAGTATTTGAGGTTTAAAATTCTGAATATCAGTGATAAAATCTAGCAAAGTATTATTTCATTTTATATGTTTATTAATCTTATCTGTGGATTTTATTATTGTATCTTTGATTATATAATGAAAATACATGAGAATATGTTAATTTTGTTGAAATGTTTATTATAGCATTTCTTAGCACCTGCCTAATATAACAAAATGTTTTTTTATAGTACAGGAACAGATAAACATGTTCTAGTCAGTTAGCCACAAAGTATTTTCTTACCCCCTAATATATGCCCTGAACTGTGCTAAATGAGGAAGGAATGTACTAGAATGGAAGGAATCCATAGGTTGACTTTAAAGTTTTTCTATTTAGAAGCTTTGAATGAGTTGAAAGAGAAAAACAAGGATCTTTTGAGAAGATGCAAAAGCCATTAAAGCTGCAGAGTTTAGTAAAATTACAGCCCCATACAGTTGTGAATTACTGGGGAATGCAAGTCAAAATGTTTAGGAGAAACTTATGAGTTCAGAGAAAGCACAGGTCACTAGTAGAGCTTGTACTTTCTCCGGGGACTATAACACATTATGTAGCAATTCTCCGGTGAATGAGATATCCCCAGCAGAAGCCATCCAAAGAGGGAGCTCTCAGTCCTGGGAACCAAGGGAGGCATCCTCCATTCCTTTGATGGCTATTAAAGGCTTTTATGAAGAGCGAAGTGGGTAGAACGTTAATTAATTGATCTGGCAAATGGACTGAGCAACTCAAACTGTTATTAAACCATCCAAGTGACGTGAAAGAAGGTACTTTTCCACAGCTTATTTATTCCTTATTGTGAAATAATTTCAAATTTCTATTGTTTTCATTATACACAATATTTTTTAAATTTCAAATTAATGTGAGGATACAAAAAGTCCCAATATTTGAATTTGTTAGGTCAAGCAAGAATCTGATGTACTCAATTCTAGTATGAAGGCAGTAGATGATTTAATACAAGGTGGAGGGTAGGGTAATAAGGGAGTGGGGAGAGGGGAGGAGGTGGGAGTTGGGGGGGGTCACAGTGTATGGCGCAACTCTGGGTTATAAGAGGGACTTTACCTAACAAATGCAATCAGTGTAACTGATTTCTTTGTACTGTCAATGAATCTCAAACAATAAAAAAAAAGGAAACAAAAAAAACAAACAAAAAAGAATTTTTTAGGTAGAGTCCCTCTTGTCCTGCACCCAAAAGGTGTGCTGTGCACCCCTACATTGTGCCTGTTAAGTGGGAGCACACCAAAACTCCCTTCTCTGTCTTCTTTCCCTTGTCCCTTCACCCCCAACTTGAATTAAAATGAGTTTTCTCGTATGTAGGTCTGAATTAAGTAATCTACTGTATTGAGTACATTGGATATTCATCTTTTCATTCTTATGATACTTTACTAAGAAGAATATGTTCCAATTCCATCCAGGTTAATACATAAGATGCAGAGTCTCCATATTTTTATGGGAGAATAGTATTCTGTGGTGTACATATACCACAGTCTGTTAATCCATTTCTGAGTTGATGGGCATTTAGGTTGTTTTCACATTTTGGCGATTGTAAATTGAGCTGCCATAAATAATCTAGTGCAAATGACCTTATGATAAAAAGATTTTTTTTCCTTCTGGGTAGATGCCCAGTAATGGGATTTCAGGGTCAAATGGGAGATCTAATTTAAGTTCTTTGAGAATTCTCCATACTTCTTTCTGAAGAGGCTGTGTTAGTTTGCAGTTCCATCAACAGTGTAAAAGTGTTTCCCTCTCTCTACACCAGCATCTGCAACTTTGGGACCTTATGATGTGGACTAATCTTACTGGGGTCAGGTGATATCTCAAGGTGGTTTTGATTTGCATTTCTCTGATGATTAGGGACAATGAGCATTTTTTCATATGTTTGTTAGCCATTTGTCTGTCTTCCTCAGAGAAGGTTTTGTTGATGTATTTTGCCCAGTGATAGATGGGATTGCTGGGTCTTTTTTTGTTGATTAATTTGAGTTTTCTATAGAGCCTGGTTATCAAGACTTTGTCAGATTCATAATTTGCAGATATCTGTTCCCATTCTCAAGGTTTTCTATTTGCTTTGATTGTTGTGTAGCTGTGTAGAAGCTTATAAACAAGTGATTTCAAATTTCTAAAAGATTACATGGATAGAACAAAAACTCCAATTTCACCCAGATTCCCTGGTTATTAAGGTTGAATTCCATCTGTTTTACTATGTAGGTCGACTGCCTTTTGTGATTCAGTCGTGCACGTTTCCACTTGCTTGGCTTATCAGTGTTGCTGGGAGGGCTTCGTTTGTTTCCATCTGTGTGGAGTTTACTTCTTAATTTTTATGTATTTCAATTTTTTTGTAATGACCCATATATTACCTGTTAAAATGAGTGTGTGTGTGTGTGTATGCCAAATGGGATTTTTAAAATTCTGTTGTCACTTGTCCTTTTATTAACTGGGATCCTGCTATAAGGTAGAATTTTCCCTGCTCCTCACTTTAAATTTTCATTTATTTATTTATATTAGCATGTACTTATAGATCTATGGTTTATTTGATGGGTTATTCTTTTCTTCCTTTCTTTTTTTTTTTTGAGACAGCTGAAAAAAAAAAAAGACAACTATGGCATCACAGCTTGCAAGAACCTCAAACTCTCAGGCTTAAGCTATTCTCTTGCCTCAGCCTCCCAGGTAGCTGGGACTACAGGCTCCTACCACAATGCCTGGCTATTGTTTTGTTGTTGCAGTTGTCATTGTTGTTTAGCTGGCCCAGGTTGGGTTCGATTCCTCCACCCTTGGGTGTATGTGGCTGGCACCGTAACCACTGTGCTATGGGCACTGAGACAGGGGTTATTCTGTTTTTTCATGTTTATTTTAAAGCTGACATCATTTTTACTTTGGCCCTTTAAACTTCTATATCCTTTTGACATGTCACCATCCATTTTATGAAGACTTCTTTCCTTTTTGACATCAGAAGATTTTTTAAGGCTCATCTAGTACTTTTTTTCCTGAACTTTAGAATCAGCTTTCTCTAAAGGTGCCCTATTTTCATTTGGTGGAGAGTGGTATTTAGAAACCAGTATTTATGTGAGACATACAGAAAAGTCTCTTTCTCCACTAATGCCCCCTCACCTCATCTCACAGGCTACGTTCCCTGATATAGGAAGCCAGCCGGCCATGCCTCTACTTTTACAAAATGCTCCCTAATAAACGTTTCCATGGAGAAATGAGTTTTTGAAACACTGAGTTTTCCATTTTCCTCTTGGAGAGTCACAGTGCAAATATAGTACAGAGTCTGAGATGCCCTATGGTAAAGATATCTGTATCATGGAATTTCTGAAACTAAGTTCAGCACGGGACCATATTTTTGAGGTAAAATCTAATAATATTCCATGAAATGAATATTGTATATTACTGTAGGGGTCGAGGGCATTTGAGGGCTGGTCTAGGAAAAACATGACCATGAGGCAGAGGGAGTAGCACACGTGTTTATTGGTAATGTCTTGACAAGTTAGCACGTGGAGGAAGTCCTTTCCAGTCAGAGTCTGTCCAGAGAATACAGTGCAGGGCTGAGTCTAGGTGATGTCTCCAAGCGTACAGCAGTGACATAGGTCAGAGAACTCCAAAATGTCTTAGCAGCTTGGAGCTTTGTAACCACAAGGCCCTGTTCTACAAATGTGTCACCATTGCTGAATGAGGTTTGATGGGATGTGCAGACTCTATACAACTAGAGATTTGCTTGCTGAGACTTTTTTTATTGTGGTAAAAAATAGGCTAGTTTAACGTTATTAAATCTGCAAAAATTTGAATTTGGTGCCCATGGGCTTTTGTCCTAATGAATCTAAGCCTGTGTGAAGAAACAAACAACACGGGGCCAATACACAGAACGTATCTTTGACTCATTTATATGACACATTATAAACTGGGAAGAGTGACTTAGGTTTGTATGAACCTAGTCATAGTTAACAGCAGGCAGTGTTTTATGATTTATTTGGTTTAGGAAATGTCTGGCTACTATACTAATCCACTCTTCTGAGCTTAGTAGGTCTGGGGATAGTTCTGGGAAAGGCAATCAACATGACATGCCAAGGAGTCACTTTTAACCTAGGACCACTTTGGTCAGTTAATTAATTGAGTTATGATAGTGTATCTAAGAGAAAATGATCAGTTGTATATAGGTCCAGCTTTCGCCACTGTAATGATACAAAATTAGAGTAAACATTAGTCTCTTCTAACAATCTGAGTGGAGACACAATCAAGCAACAAACATATGGCTAAAGGCCCAGCTCCATGTTCAGGCCCTGATAGCAGTAGGTTTCCAATAACAAAGATAAGTGTGTTCCCTGGAGGAATGGGGAAGGCTTGTGGACAAAAGCAAATCTTGAAGAAGGGAGAGATACCCCTAAGAGCAGAGCAGGGACCGATGGTGAGTAGAATGTTATTCAGAGATTGCGTATTTCAGTTACTAGTGATGCACATGGATTGTCCCAAAATATTGTATACCTGCACTTAGAAGATGATTTGTTCCTCAGTGAGGGACAAAATGTCTACTTGCAAAGCTCTGATCACCTCTATGGTTTATCTTACAAGGGTACAAGTGAATCTTTCTAAAAGTAGAATATAGATGTCTTGATATAACAGCTATGAGAATGACACGAAGGCTATGTTAACCAGTTTGATGAAAATATCTCAAACTGTGTATCAAAATACCACACTGTACCCCATGATTGCATTGTTGCACACAATTAGGATTTAATTAAAAAAATAGTTTCTTTGTTTTCAAATGGTCTTCACATAGACTAGAATTTGTCAGACTCAAGTTGTTTGACTTTGTTGAAGTAGAGTCAGCTGGGGGACTTCCAGATCTTTCATTCCCACCTCTTGCATTCCTCCTCAGGCAGGTAGAAAGAACTCTGTATATATGACTACCATCTTCTGTATATATGATTACCAGACGACTGGAGTCTGATAAACTCCAGTCATTATCTCTTTTCTCAGTATTGTACAGGTGCACTGGAAGTTTATTGCTATGTAGTCCAAATTTTATTTAGCCATATTCACTGGCTCAGTGGCACAAGTCAGCAATATCTATGTCTTCTAAATAGTCCTTTAAATCAATATTTACCTTTCCTTATATTGCATAGGCTATACCAGTCAAATTATATTTTAGGGCAGGTTAGGAATAAGATAATTTTTTTTTTAATGCTTCAATGTATCAGGGTGAGAGGAATAGCGTATCAGGTCTCTTTTGGGACTTTGGTGCTAAGATTTTTAATGGTACAGATTCATAGAAGAATCCAACTGTCCCCATATTTAAAGTACTTGGTCAAATACTGCTAGAGCATGTACTATGTAGAGGGGAGTCTGCCAGTGTGACTAAGATTCAGTGCTTGTCTTCAAGGATTTCATTCCACCATTAAACTGACTCTACTTTAATAAAAAATAAAATAAAATAAACTGACTCTACACCAGATTGTACTTTAGTTCTGTTTAGATTTGTAGGTTTAATTGTTTTATCACAGTGAAAATGCCTCTTTCTCTCTCTGCATCTGTCTTCCAGAAGATTTATGGAAGAGACTAAATTGATTTCGCCCTTACTCTAAGGCTCTGAGCAGAAAGGTTGGGTAAGCTGACCAAGATTTTATAACCTTAGTGTTGAATTCTAATATGCCAAATTCAGGTGTTGTAAGTACTACCATATGTCTATTCCAGTCAGCTATTTTTAGGACATGTATTTAACTGCTTGGCTGAAGTTTTTAAAGGTATTACAGGAATTTTAAGTTTATAACATACTAAGAGCAAGTTTTAATGGTAATGTTCTTTTGTGAAACAGCTAATATTTGCTGTTGTAAATCAGCAGGGGGAGCTCAGCAAATGAACCTTAGTTTCTGTTGAGGACTTCCTAAAATTGTCTCTATTTATTTAGGAAATTAAACAGAATGCTAAATATTTTATGTGATAAAGACACTGATGTTTCCTTAAGCATTATATTCATTTGTTTAAAGGAAAATAAGTGTATGTTTCAATGAAAAAATGTTTTTTAGAGATTAACTCTTTTTGTATTC
This sequence comes from Galagoides demidoff, assembly GCA_963574575.1. Taxonomy (NCBI): domain Eukaryota; kingdom Metazoa; phylum Chordata; class Mammalia; order Primates; family Galagidae; genus Galagoides; species Galagoides demidoff. The sequence goes on from CAUYQV010039997.1 coordinate 17,367, forward strand.
CTCATCTATCCCCACATAAAGTTTGACTTTGAAGCTTATTATCAGTGCATTTTTCTCAATCATATTGAATTTTTCAGAGTACTTACATTTGGCAGCTCTATATCAGAGCTAAAGGAAAACTCAAGGCTTTGGATCTTTTTTAGTATAGGTAGAATAAGACTAGAGGAATAGTTGGTTTGACAATGATCAGAGACTAACTTTCCTGGACTGGGAAAATCTAGAAGTCTACTTTTATTAGGGCATAGGCCATGGCAGTTTTCTGCTTTGATGATGATGAAGTATTTATTACAAATAGCTGTGTGGTGAACAGTGTGAGTTCTTCTGGGGTGTTATTGTTTGGGGGAAGCCAGTGCTTCTAACAAGCATTTGTTGAAATTATTCTCAGTGTCCCAAGTTAAAATCATAGCATTTAGATTTTGAGTAGGTAACAGCCATTTCCTTTAATGATAATCTGGCAGGTTGTAGTTGTTAGTCTTGTGGATCTATAATATTCAGAGCTTTAAACTAGACAGAGCTTGATTATACATTAGGAGCCTTTTGAGAGGTCTGACTTCATATATCAGTTTTATTAATAAATATTAACCAACCATGCTTCTAGTGTCCAAAATACTGTTGTGAAATATTAGTCCAAGTCACCAGATTGATTCCATGTAACAGGTAGCCTGGACCTAAAACAAAATGGCTACAATTGAACATAGATAGTAATTAAGTTTGTATGTTGAAAAGAAGAAAGATAGGAATGTATTTTAGCAATGATTGTTTTGGACAATCATTGGATGTAATGATTGTTTTTGGACTTTAGGTATTCTGTTTTTTCTTCTCTGGAATTGACTTTGACTATATCAAATTGAAGTAATAAACTTTAAAGCTGAAGTCAAAAGACCTAATAGATGCTTAATTTCTGGAAAATCATCTAATCACTTTTTCTTTAATTTTTCCCCATTGTAAATTAGGGCTCTACAATGCTTGCCCTGATTATCTACCAAGTTGTGGATATCAAGTGAAAAAGTGAAATAAAATTTAATCGGAACACTTTTACTCATTTGAGTAGATGGGTCACTATCCATCTAGTTATACACATATGAGCCAGAACCCTACAATTTTCCTCCACTGCTTTATTTCCCTTGCCTCAAAATCCATTCCCTCAGGAAGTCTCTGCTGACTCCATTCTCGGTCTTATCACCATCACTTTAGTCTAAGTTGCCATTTTTTTCTCTCCTCTTGTCTGTAAAATTCTCTAAGAGCCTTACAGCTTCTTTTCCCCCTTGCATCTAGGCTTTAAGATGCAACCAGAGTGATCTGTTATCAATATCAGTCAGATCATAGCTCCCCCAGTTTAATCTGTCTCTGTCCACCTCTATGACTTCTTTCCCACACTGCTCTGTCTGCTGGAGCTTCACTTGCCACACAGCCTAATGGAAGCCCCCAGTTGCTCTTGATCTTCAGCATGGCTCACTTTCCTCATAACACACCTCTTATCTGATGTTTTATATTTGTTTATTGTCTGAGTTCCAAAAGACATTGAGTGACAGGAGAGAAGGAATTCTAAATGAAAACATAGGAAAAACTTCCAAACATAGGCTTAGACAAAGAATTTATGACTAAGACTTCCAAAGCAAATGCAGCAACAACAAAAATAAATAGATAGAGTTTAATTAAACTATAATGTTTCTGCATAGCAAAGGAAATAATAAACAGAGTAAATAAACAACATAAAGAATGAAAGAACATATTTGCAAATGATACATCTGACAAGGACAAATATCCAGAAAATCTATAAAGGACTCAAGCAAATCAGCAAGATTAAAACAAATAATCCCATCAAAAAGTTGGCAAATTACATGAACAATTTTTTTTTCCAAAGAAATAGATAAATCACCACAAATATATGAAAATATTCTCAGTGTCACTAATCAAGGAAATGCAGATTAAAACCACAATGAGATGCTATCTTACCTGTCAGAATAGCCATTATTAAAAAGTCAAAAAACAATATATGTGCCAATGTTGTGAAGAGGGAATGCTGATACCCTGTTGTTGGGAAGATAAACTTGTGTATGCTATGGAGAACAGTAGAGAGAGTCCTCAAAGACTAACAGTAGACCCATCTATGTGATCTAGCAATCCCTCTGCTATCTACCCAAAGGAAAAGAAATCTTGTCAAAAAAACACTTGTTCCCTTAATGTTTATCACGGCGTGATTCATAATTGCCAAGATATGGAATCAACCTAGGTGCCTATCAGCTGATGTGCTGATAAAGAATAAAGAAAATGTGGTATATATACACCTGTTAGTATTACTCAGTCATAAAAAGGAACGGCTGAGCAACTTGAATGGAACCGGAGACCCTTATCAAAGTGAAGTATCTCAGGAATTGAATAAGAAATGCTGCGTTTTCTCATTTACCAATGAGAGCTAAACAAAGGATGACCATAAAGTGGCATCATGGATGTTAAAAACCAAGAGGGTGGAAGATGGAGATGGGCGAAGGATAAAAGTCTTCCTGTCAGGTGCAGCACAGTATTGTGGTGACAGGTGCACTAAAAGCCCTAGCTGCAGCATTGTATAATTCAGCCAGGTAACACACCATTTGCAGCTCCTAAATATATTGAAATTTTCTAAAATATAAGGATTTTAGAACACTTTTACTTCTTCTTTTTACCCTCTTCCTCTGTATTATACCCACTTTTCAGTATTTTTTAGTTATTTCTGATGTTTTATCTCAATATTGTATGTACCTAAAAGATAATGTAATAGTAATCTTTTTTTTTTTTTTTTTTGGCAGCTTTTGGCCAGGGCTGGGTTTGAACCCACCACCTCCGGTATATGGGGCCAGCACCCTACTCCTTGAGCCACAGGTGCTGCCCATAGTAATCTTTTAAAAGTAATTTTATATATTACTTATTTTCATAAAAAGACTTAAAATCATAATTAGTTTCCAAAAATATGGGGTAGAATTTCTTTGACTAAAAGAGAAGAAATAGCTTAGAGAGTTGCAGAGGCATGGCCTCCTCACACAGACATGGTAGTGAGAGAAGGTCAGGGCCCCTCCTCCTGGTCCCTCTCTTGGTGCTCTGGCCGCATCTAGGCTGCTTCTGTGGCATGTGCTGTGCATTAAATAGACACATCCATCACACGGAGTAGGACATCTCTGGAACTTCTCTCTCTTTTTTTCTTTGAGATAGTCTGGAGCCAGTGTTGATTCTGCTGAGCTATTGAATTGAAGTGTGTCACAGGTTTTAGTGAATTTGTTAGTATTTTTATCTACTATAACTTGATATGATAACCTACTTGATATGAGGGCTAGCCAGTATTGAGATTAGCTAAACTAAGTAAGAAATGGCTTAATTGTTTTTTAAGTTTTAGTATCTTGTGAATATTTTTAGTTCCTTTTTATTTTGAGTTACTTCTTCAATTCAGGTTTCTAGAGGGAACTACAGAAAGGAGAGGGCAAGTTCCGAAATATACTAGGAAAAATAGTTTGTTTTTGAGGATTTTCTAGTTCAGTGAACAGCAGGAAGCACCAGCTTCTTCTCACAAAATCTCCTGTCAAATGTTTAATCTCAAAAGACTCCAGCAGTTTATAGAAACATCCTCAAAGTTGTGCCAGCTTACCTGAACCAAAGATAAATTCATGCATTTGACAGTCCCTCAGTCAATTGTGAATGCCATAGTTGTTCCCCCCTGTACAATCTTTGTAACAAATATGGTATTATCACAAGGCACAGGAGGAGAAATAGAAATGAAGAGACGCAGAGTCAAGCTTTGACTTTGTATCTGATTTTCAAGGACTATTAGAGTGTTCTCTGAGAACACACTTAAAGCTTATTATGTTTTTATATTTCTACCTCAGAATAAAAATACTAGTAACTGACATAAGAATTCATTCCTCCTTCCCAATACCAGATCTTATAGAGTACTAAAAATTCTTTGTGTTCAAAAATGTTTTGGTGTCTACCTGCCTTTATTTTTAAGAAAAATCTTAGTATAAATTAAATGTATAATAAAAATAGCAGCACTACGAATTCTTTTGTTTTATAAAACAAGAGTTTATAACATTTCAGAGTGATATTTCTGAAAGCATTTTTCTCAAATTTTCTCATCTATTAGGAGACATTCTTTGTCTTATCATCCAGTGTTATCTTATATCCAGCATCAAGCTGGAACACATGTGTAGCTCTCAGAAAGTGTTGACTTTGGCTGTGTATCATTTTTCCTCCAAGAAAAGATAAGATTAAATAAGGCCAGGTAGAGTGACTCACACCTGTAATGTCAGCACTTTGAGAGGCCAAGGCAGGACTATTGCTTGAAGCCAGGGGTTCAAGACCAGCTTGGGTGACATAGCAAGACCATAGGTCTGCAAAAATAATTTTTTTAAGTGAAGGAAACTGAAAAAGATAAATATAAGATTAAATTAAATATATGAAGAGTATTTTGTAAAACAAAGTATAACACAAATATAGATGGTGACAATTGCTTTTGGTTATTAATTACATTTAGTCTCAATCCTAACAGGCAGAAAAGATGCAGAGCCAGTCCGGAGAATAGGCCATCTGGCTTACTCTGCCCTCATCACCCAGAGTGTTCCAGCCACACTGATAGTCCTCCCTCTGACCCACCTGGACCTTTGCTCTACTTATTATCTTAGTTGACAGTAAAGATAGGCACTGAGGACAGGAAAGGACTAAAAGGAGGACATAAAAGAAGAGGTAAAGCCTTACAAATGAGTTGGTACCATGCCATTCCTATAGTTTAGAGAAGAGTAGATACCCCTTAAAAAATATATATATGTTCTTGCCTTTTCAGCCAAAACTTTCCAAGCCAGAAGAGGATGGTCACTGACCTTCAACCTCCTAAAACAAAACAACTTTTAGACCAGGATCCTATATCTAGCTAAACTGAGTTTCATTTGTGATGGAGAAATAAAATACTTAACTGATATATATATGTTGAGGAAATTTGCCATAACTAAACTGGCTCTCCAGGAAGTACTCGAACTCATTTTCCATAATCACCAGCACAATGGTCTACCACTCACTCAGAATTTGTCAAACAAAACCTAACATCCACAATGGTAAAAGAATTAAAAATATCCCCTGGACCTTTGAAAACATGATGGCCAAAACATTACCATGCCTGTCAATTCCCTTAATTAATGTGAATGGCTTAAATTGTCTTCTAAAGAGGCACAGCTTGGCTGATTGGATACAAAAACTCAGGCCAGGTATCAGTGCTTACAAGACACTCATCTTACTCAAAAGGTAAAAAAAGACTTAGGGTGAAGGGATAGACATCTATAATACAGGCAAGTGGAAATCAGAAAAAAGAAGGGGTTTCAACTTTATTTGCAGTTACAATAGGATTTAAAATAACAAAAATAAGGAAAGACAAGGATGGACACTACATACTTGTCAAGGGAAACACTCAACATGAAGAGAGTTCAATAATTGACATTTATGCATCATATCTAAATGCTCCTCAATTTATAAAGTAAATCCTAATGGATATGAACAATGTGATATCTAATTGCATTATAATAGTTAGAGATTTTAACACTCCTTTGTCAGTTTTGTATAGCTCTTCCAAGAAGAAACTAAACAATAAAAATAAATAAATAAATACGCCTGTGCAGATACAGGAAAAAAAAAAAAAAGAAACTAACAATTAAATAGTAGACTTAAACTTGACCCTAGAACAAATGGACTTAACAGACATCTACGGAACATCTCATCCTAATAAAACTGAATATACTTTCTTCTCATTAGCCCATGGACCATCTTCCAAAATTGATAATATCTTAGGACACAAGTCTAATCTCAAGAAATTGAAAAGAATAGAAATTATTTCTTGTGTCTTCTTGGGCCATCACGGAATAAAAGTTGAACTCAACAGCAATAGAAATCTTCATACTCAAACAAAATCATGGAAACTAAATAAACTTAGGCTGAATGATAGTTGGGTCAAAGATGAGATTAAGAAGGAAATCATCATATTTTTGGGACAAGATGATAATGACATTATAACAAAGATATATGTACCAGAATGTTTATTGCAGCCCAATTCATAATTGCTAAGTCATGGAAGATGCCCAAGTGCCCATCAACCCATGAATGGATCAATAAATTGTGGTATATGTACACCATGGAATATTATGCAGCCTTAAAGAAATATGGAGACTTTACCTCCTATGTGTTTACAGGATGGAGCTGGAACATATTCTTCTTAGCGAAGTATCTCAAGAATGCAGGAAAAAGTATCCAATATACTCAGTCTTACTATGAAACCAATTTATAGCATTCTTATGAAAGCTATAACCCAATTATAGCCCAAGGATATGGGGAAAGGGGAGAGGGAAGGGAGGGGAGGGGGAGGATGGGTGGAGGGAGGGTGATTGGTGGACCATGCCTATGGTTCATCTTACAAGGGCACATGTGAAATTTACTAGGTATAGAATATAAATGTCTTAACACAATAAGAAAATGCCATGAAAGCATTTCAAATTGTATGTAAAACCAACACATTGTACCCCATGACTGTATTAATGTACATAGCTATGATTTAATTAAAAATAATTCCTTCCTGTCTTCTTTCTGATGCTTTGCCTATGTTCTCTACTCAAACTGACCTTTTCTCCTCTTGTCACCTGGGAAGCTCCATTCTTCTTTCTGCTCACCACTTAAACATCACCTTCCCTGACCCTTGTGCACAAGGTTAGGTGCCCCCAATATGTGTTCCTAAAGCACTACGTGGTTTTGTAACAGAACTCTCATCCTATAGTCTTTTAATTGCCTATTTATCTGTCTGCCATTGAGAGGATCTGTACCATGTTCCTTTGAAATTGCTTTGGCTAGATATTTGGTGTCTGGTGATCAAAGAAATGAGTGAATAAATAGATGGATGCATAAATTAAAAAAACCAAATGATAATGGAGACACAAGTTACCAAAACCTGTGGTACACTGAAAAGGCAGTCCTAAGAGGGAAATTATAGCATTAGAAACCTTCATGAAGAAAACATAAACAGGGAAAGCCAACTACCTAATGGGTCATCTCAAGCAACTGGATAAGGAAGAACAATCCAACCCCAAACACAGAAGAATAAAATAAATAACCAAAATTAGAGCAGAATTAAATGAAACTGAAAACAAAAGAATCATTCAGAAGATCAATGAAACAAAAAGTTAGTTTTTTAAAAAGATTAATAAAATTGGTAAACCTTTGACTACCTTAATCAGGAACAGAAAAGTAAAATATCTAATAACATCAATCAGAAACAATAAGGGAGAAATACCACAGAAATTAGAAAAAATTCTCAATTATTTTTACAAAAAATTCTATTCTCAGAATAGAGGAAATGCAACAATACTTGGATGCACGCCACCTTCTTAGACTTAGCCAGAATGAAGTGGAAATGTTGAACAGGCTTATATCAAGTTCTGAGATAGCAAAATAGCATCAAATATACAAGATCTCCCCAAAAAGAAAACTCCTGGACCAGATGGATTTATATCAGAATTCTACAAAACCTTCAAAGAGGAACTAGTATCTATATTATCTATCCGTTTCCAAAACATAGAAGAAGAAGGAATCCTCCCCAACACATTATATGAAGCAAATATCACCTTAATCCCCAAACGAGGAAAGGACCCAACAAAGAAAGACAATTATAGACCAATATCGTTAATGAATACTGATGCACAAATATATAATAATATCCTAGCAAACACAATTCAACACTGCATAAAAAAATTATACACCATGATCAAGTTGGTTTTATCCCAGGGTTACAAGTTTGGTTCAAAATTAAAAAATCTATAAATATAGTACACCCTATAAATAAAATAAAAAACAAAGTCCACATGATTCTATCAATTGATGCAGAAAAGACTTTTGATAGCATCCAGCATTATTTCATGATTAGAGCACTTAAGAAAATAGGCTTAGATGGGACATTTCTTAAACTGATGGAGGCCATCTACAGCAAACACACAACCAATATCATATAGAATGGAGTAAAATTGCAAACATTTCCACGCATGTTTGGGTACCCATTGTCACCACTGCTATTCAACATAGTAATGGAAGTCCTGGCCATTGCAATCAGGCAAGAGAAAGGGATCAAGGGTATCCAAATGGGGTCAAAAGAGGTCAAACTCTCACGCTTCACAGATGACATGATTTTACACCTGGAAAACCCACCCAAAGGACTCAACTACAAAGCTCTTAGAAGTGATCAAGGAATATAGCAGACTCTCATGTTACAAAATCAATACTTACAAATAAGTAGCTTTTATATATGCCAACAATAGTCAAGCTGAAAATAGTCAGGGACTCTATCTCTTTTACAGTAGTGCCAAAGAAGATGAAATACCTAGGAATTTATCTACAAAGGAAGTGAAAGATGTCTATAATGAGAACTATAAAACCCTGAGAAAAGAAATAGCTGAAGATGTTAACAAATGGAAAAACATACCATGCTCCTGGCTGGGAAGAATCAACATTGTTAAAATGTCCATACTACCCAAAGCAATCAACAGATTTAATACAATCCCTGTTAAAGCACCATTGTCATACATTAAAGAACTTGAAAAAATAGTACTTCTTCATTTTATATGGAATCAGAAAAAACCTTGAATAGCCAATAAATTACTTAGAAATAAAAAAAAATGAGGAGGCATCATGTTACCAGATTTCAGATTATATTATAAATCTATAGTGATCAAAACAGCGTGGTACTGGCACAAAAATAGAGATGTAGATATGTGGAACAGAAAAGGGAACCTAGAGATGAACCCAGCCACATATTGTCATTTGATCTTTATTAGCCTAACAAAAACATACACTGGGGAAAAGAATCCCTATTTAACAAATGGTGCTGGGAGAACTGGCTGGTGACCTGTACAAGACTGAAACTGGATCCTCACCTTTCATCACTAACAAAAATTAATTATTACTGGATAAAAGATTTAAACTTGATATATGAAACTATAAAAATACTGGAACAGAGTGCAGGGAAAACACTTGAAGATATAGGCTTGGGAAAATATTTTTTGAGGAGCACCTCCCTGGCAGTTGAAGCAACACCAAAAATATGTTACTGGGATCTGATCAAACTTCTGCACAGTTAAGGGCACTGCAAGTAAAGCAAACAGCCTCAGAATGGGAGAAGATTTTTGCAGGTTATGTTTCTGACAAAGGTCTGATAACTAGAATCTACAGAGAACTCATCAATAAGAAGACAACAAACAACCCTATTTCTTTGTGGGCAAGGGACGTGAACAGAAACTTATCTGAAGATGACAGGTGTGTGGTCTACAACACATGAAAAAATGCTCATCATCTTTAATCATCAGAGAAATGCAAATCAAACCTACTTTCAGATATCACCTAACCCCAGTAAGATTAGCCCACATTACAAATCCCAGAACTGCAGATGGTGGTATGGATGTGGAGAGAAAGGAACACTTGTACACTGCTGGTGGGAATGCAAACTTATTCAGCCTTTTTGGAAAGAAGTATGGAGAATTCTCAGGGAACTAAAAGTTGACATACCTTGATCCTGCAATATCATTACTAGGTATCTACCCAGATGAACAAAAATCATTTTACAACAAAGACATTTGCACCAAAGTGTTTATTACATTCCAATTCACAATAGCCATGTCATGGAAGCAGCCTAAATGTCCATTAATCCGCAAATGGATAAACAAACTGGTAGATGCATACGATGGAATACTATGCAGCCATAAAGAAGAGGGAGACTTTACATCTTTTATGTTTACCTGGATGGAGCTGGAACATATTCTTCTTAGTAAAGTTCTCAAAAATGGAAAAAAAGTATCCAATGTACTCAATACTATTATGATACCAATATAGACATACTAACATATTCATACAAATAATAAAACACAAAGTTGGTCCAGAAAGAGAGGAGAAGGGGGAGCAACTGGAGGGAGGGTATTTGGTGGGATTTCACCTAATGTACACAATGCAAGGGTATATTTCAAAACAACTAAGAGTATATTATAAATGTCTTACCACAAAAATAAGTAAGTGAGGGGATGATTATGTTAATTAGTTTGATTGAAACATTCCACATTGTATAATAAATCATCACATTGTATCCTATAAATGTATACAGTTATGACTTGATAAAAATTAAGTTTAAAAAATATGTTACTGCCTACTGTACAAAGAACCAGAATGGGAGCCTTCTTAAGGAAAGCGTACAAGGATTATACAAGGATCTAGGAGACCAGGAGACTAGGAGTGCTGGTGAGCTTTCTTGGGGTGAACGGATGAGTAGGAGGGAAAGCTTCGAGTATAGCTTTGGGGGCTCTAAAGCCTTTGGAGATCGTTTTGTTTGAAGTCAAAGATTTTGTCTTTTGTTTATAACCCCCTTGACTGCTGAGCTGAAGAATTCAAGGAGGGGCCCAGAAGAGAGGAAGCAGAAGCTACTTCAGATTGGCTAAGGGGAGAAGATGCAAAGGAGGCCCAGATAGTCCTGGTCAGCTCACCCCAGGGGAGTAGGAGTCAGGGGTTGGAATAGAGATTCTCTTTCTGATGTAAATAACTGAGCTGACTTTTCCTGACGCATTCTCTAGTAGGATTTTAGAGAGCGAGAAACCACAAATAATCCTAAGTTTTAATATTATTTTGACTAATAGTAACAAACATTTATTGAGCATTCAGAGGTATACATTATCAGTTTTAATGTTTATACCACAAACAGGGTAGATAGTATTATTATCTCAATTAAGAAAATTGAGTGTCTGAGAATATACGCAATTCCAAATATTGCATGGATCTGAAAAGAAGTGGTCTGACTCTTAGTCACATGAACCACCCTCTTACTGCCAACTGGGAAAACTAGATGCTCTGACCTGAAGCTCTCTTAACAATATTCCTGGGTACCACCATCCATTCTTCACAAAGTTCTGTTTAGGGAAATAACTTACTATGTCTCATCATTTATAGTTTACACACTATCTTCCATAAGGTGTTTGATCTCTTTTTATTACACAAAACACTCTCAACCTGGTAAGACAGGTTATGAAGCTAGTTTTGCAACTGAGAGTCTGAAGATCACAAGTCATCTTGTGGAATTTCTACCCAAGGCCATAAACCGATTGAGCACAAGAGCCAGCACATAAATGAGCTCTTTTCATTAACACCTGTGTTTGTTCCAGTTGCCACATGCCTTTTACTGTGGCCTGCACTGGCTGCTCTATGACGTACTGCCTTGATTATTGTCATGCATTTCTATGATTATCATAGACTTTACACATTTTTATTTGACAATAATTTATTCATTCCTTTATTTTCCAACCTGCTTATCGGGGTCCCAGGTGGAGAGAGCCTATCCTGGAACTCAGGGTGCGAGGCAGGAACTACCCTGGAGGAGACACTATGGCATCACAAGACACAGGAACTCACATTGGGATCACACAGACACGCCCATTCACATAATGTGCACGTTTTGGTTTGGGGTGTGAGTGGAACTGGAGGGCCCAGAGAAAACCCATGCAAACTCCACACAGGTAGTAGCCTCAACCAGGACTGAATTGTCATCAAAACAACGTAAATGGAACAGTGTTGTTTGAGGACCTGCAGTATTTCACTGTTGATGTTCCACATCCAGAATCTAAACGATTCTGCTCATTCATCTGTTTATAAGCCTCACTTACCTGAAACATCTGGTTCTATCTGAAATTATTCACATTGTATCCTGATCCTTGAGTTCTTCTCTACAAAACTTCATCTGTATTAATAAATGTGTTTGATATGCTTTTTAAATGTAGTCTTATAGCCTCAGATCTGCAGTTCGCTACTCAAAAGACAAACTTGAGAGGTAAGAATTAGTAGAAGGAAAAGCAGGTTTATTCAAGAGCCAGTAACCTGAGGAGATGGAGGACTAACATCCCACAGATCATCTCCAGTTCCTTCGGTTGTCTGAAGGGTTTTTAAAGGGAAAGGGCTGGCTACGTGCAGGTCAGCATGGCTTGTTCTGTCAGTTGTCTTGGTATCAGATAGACTGCAATGGAACTGAAATTCAACTGCTCAGTATTTTCCCTGGGGGGAGTGAGTCCTGTAATCTTGGTTCTATGGTTAACTGCTCGAGGCTAGTTCCTGAAATTCTTAAGCAAGCACCAAATCAGTCCTTGTAAAAGAAAGAGTGATCATTTGCTTCAAGATGGAGCGACTGCTACTGTTATAGTCTCAGGTTAGGTAAATATTTGGGATCTATACCTTAGAGATAATCTATACAAGTTCTTTGTTGATAGAGATAGTTTTTTCTCATCAGCTGTGCCAGTACACTGCTCTGTGCATCCATCATGAGAAATGTTGCGGGGAGGAGGCAGGGTCTGTAGACCCTTCTCGGAGCTGTCATCCTGGACACACACAGGGAGCAGTGGCTGGGGACTCCCATGCACCCTTGGTTAGCTCGTTTTCTTTAGGAATTCTGTTGGCCCTGAGAAGTATTTCCCTCTGTATAGCTCAGGGATACATCTCTTTTTGTCCCAAATAAAGCAAATTAATAAATGTCATAGTGGGCTCCAGGAAGGGAAATAAAAAAGTTTATATACCCTCCCTCAATGCTGAAGCATTAGCAATAAGATGGTCCATATAGGTCCACAGCCTCACTTTCCTCTCCTTCATCTGTCCTTGCTGCTATGTCTCCAGTTCCAAGTAAGCAGCGCAGCCTCAGACTCTCAGCACTGCAACCACTGATGCCTCTTAGGAGCAGGCAGCAGCCTAAAAATCATTCTATCAGAGCGTTGCTTCTGATCAGGACAAAAAAATCCTATGAATCCTTATGACTGGTCTCTCTTGATAACCTGAATTATTTACCTAATAATATATCTAATTATTTTTTATCTAAAAAATAAAGCATGATATAGTCCAGGAAGAGGAAAATTCTATGTTTATGAGAATATATTAACCTCTTTTGTATTTGTGTATGTATACATATATAAATTTGGATAATGTTACTATGAAGTATTTAAATAGTTTGTGTTTTATGCATTTTTTTTGCATATAACCTCATTTAATCTCCACAACAAGCATGTGAGATAGCCATTATTCCTACTTTAAAGATGACAAAATTGATACTCAAATGGCTATATGAATTTCTCATGGTCAGTTTGAGAATGACAGATGTAGATTTTGATCATAGCATTTCTAACTCCAAGTTCAGAGTTCTTTTCATGTCCTCTCACCTGAAGCAAATACATATGCAGTCAGGCCTCAGTGAGTGGTGTGCTGAGTCGGTCTTATCACCTGTATTGACCAACAACCTCACGCAGTTCTTCACTGAACAATTCAGTCAGCAGCCAGACCGCTGACCCTCAGGAAAGTCCATGGAGGCACCAGGATGAGGAAGACATGGTGCTTTCCCTTGAGTCGGGCAGATGTTAGGTGGTGGGGCTGCCAGAGCAGATTAGGGGCTTGCAAAAAACTTCTTAGAAGGGGTTGTGTCTAAGATATGTAAATGGGCAGATTCGTCATGGTAACGAGTCAGATGAAAGCTGTTCTCAGCAGAAATACAAGTGAGTGAAAACTGGCATGAGAAGGAATATGGCTGGGCAGAGACAGCGTCGGCAATCTGTACACGTGGAGCATAGGATGAGTGGGATGTGTCTAGCGAGTTGACAGCCTGGCTATGAACCGCTTGTTCTGTTGAGGATTTTAGATTTTATGCTATAGGTAGGATGGTTGAAAAAGATGTGAGCAGTGTGCAAAATGATCAAAGTTCTGTGTTCAAATAATCTGTCTGGAAACTGCCTAAAGGAAGGGTTAGAGGGCAGAGGGAATGGCACAGTGAGTTACGGCAGCGAGCTCCAAGAATAGCTACCTGACAAGTGGGGGCCCTGCTCCTAAGTCAGGAGGCACAGGAAACTGAGGAGGGACAGGGACTTATTTAGAAGATTAATTAATATCTTAAAAGGGCAAGGATATCTCATCCATTGTGATAGGAGAGAAGGCAAACGATTGTGGAATTCTGTCAAGAAGTCCTCTGCTAATGTGCTGAGATGGGAAGGGGGTGAGAAAGGGAAGGGGGCCTTTTGTGGATAACCAGCAAAGGGCCAGAGCTAATGAGAGGTGTGGAGAGGATTCATTGAGTTGAAGGCAGAGGCAGCTGCCGTGCGCTGGGAAGGGCAAGCTCTGACCACTGAAAGCTTATTCAGAGACTACAGATGTTATAAATACACTTTAAAAGCATTAGAGAAAAGTTCTTCTGTATGGCTGGCTTTGCTGAATATTATGAACACAGAACTCTCTTTTGGAGTTCCTCCTATAGATTGCTTTTTTTGGTCACTATCATAGGTGAAATCGAGAACTTTGAATCAGACAGAGTCTATTTCAAATCTGTAAGTGTCCATTGTCATATATATAATATTAGAAGAATTTTACCAACCTAAGTTGTGATTACTAAATGATAATGAAAATAAATCATTAAGAATAATATTTGGTAAATAATAATTGCTTAATAAGAACTAGCAATACTACCACCACTAGAACTAGTCCTTAATAAGAACTAGTAATACTACGACCACTATCACAACCACCATCACAGTACAGGAGACATTTCACCAGTCCTTAGGGTACATTTTGAATTTGGCTTCTACAAGTTGGAAATCATTCAATTTAGCCATTTTTTCTTCTAATCCCAGGTGACCCTGCAACATTTGAAAAGCAAGAAGATCCTAGAGTTTGCAGCAAATGTGTGGCTGTCTCGGATTCAAGCAGAAGGGGACATTGTCTGTGAGCTTCCCGTAGTTAGAGGAGGACAGGCTGTTTTCCCATGTGTGTTATTAATCTTCAACATCATATGTTCCATGTACAAAGTGGTTTATAATTGCTTAAGTTTACTTCTGAACTAGTTATAGAATATTTTCCCACTTTTAGGAGCATTTTATCCTTTGAGAAGTGACTTTTTGTGTCACAGTAGGAGTCAATGGTGGATCTGGGATTAAATGCAACCTCACAGTGGCTCTTACCACCCAGCTACA
This sequence comes from Galagoides demidoff, assembly GCA_963574575.1. Taxonomy (NCBI): domain Eukaryota; kingdom Metazoa; phylum Chordata; class Mammalia; order Primates; family Galagidae; genus Galagoides; species Galagoides demidoff. The sequence goes on from CAUYQV010039997.1 coordinate 32,381, forward strand.
GTCAAAGAGACTGAGGCCGTGACAGACAAGAAATGCCATTGCTGTGCCCCACCTAACTTTGCCGGCTGGCCTCCTGCTCGCACCTCACTTTTGATTTATTTCCTTGTCAACACTTACATCATTTTAAACTTTAAGCATCATGGGCAATAATGTTGTCACCCTTGCCTCTAAAATACTACGCACAAAATGTCCTCCTGTGTCAGACAGAGAACAGCCTTTTAAAAAAAAAATCTTTTATTTTTCTTTCTGAAAGAGCTATAAATCTTCTGGGCATTTGACCCTGGTATAAAACCCATTTATAATTAAAATTAATAGCTGAAGGATCAAACTTCTCTCCATAGACAGAGAAAGTCCAGATTAGAGGAATTCTCATATAATGTTTTTTACTATAGTCTGAAACTGCATTGATCTGGGTTTTGTTTATATGAATTCCAAGGTAACAGAGTTCTTCTTCTTTTTTTTTTGTTAAATCATAGCTGTGTACATTAATGCAGTCATGGGGTACAGTGTGCTGGTTCTATATACAATCTGAAATATTTTCATCAAACTGGTTAACATAGCCTTCATGTCATTTTCTTAGTTATTGTGTTAAGACATTTATATTCTACATTTCGAAAGATTCACATGTACCCCTTGAATATTATTCTTAACAAATCTATACAATTTGTACTGAGTTTTTTTCCATTTCTCCAAATTTCAGAGTTCAGTAGTGAGAAAACAGTTGATAGTGTCTCAAAGTAGAGTACAAAATATAATATGTGGCAAAGTATTTCCAAAAATTCTGAATATTTTATGCACCATAGTAAGGGAATGGCCAGTGTGGTAAGCATTACGTGCATGGTAAACTTTTTATGTGATTATTTCATTTACACTCAATGAGTCAAGGTCCCAGCAGGAAGCTGAGAGCACAAACAAACTGAATTCTTTGAAAATTATTTGAAAATAATCCATTTGAAAAAGTATGTGCACGTAACAGAGAACACCAAGAGATGATGGTTACCTAGGAACTGTTGAGGGAAGATTGCCATTACCCCAATAGGAACAAGGAGTGTGTTTGCCAGAAGCTCTACACAGAGTAAAGTGTGTTGAGAGAGGGTGGCCTGACAGGAACCGAGGTGTCTGGCCAAGAGCTGCAGCCAGTCCATAGCAACCCCACAGAGAGGAGCTCAGGAGAAACTACAATAACCTTACTGTTCTCTCCTCCACTGGTGGCTGGCATGTGTGCTCCATTGGCTAACCCCACCCCACCCAGAGCACTGGTGTGATGGTGCGGAGAATAGACACGTAGGAGCATAAATACATTACCTAGCACATATCCCAATCTAAAAATACATCAGTCCCTGTGGTCTATATTTTGACCATGAATATGTAATATATATGTTTGAAGAACAATTTTTGCCTCAGATTCAGAAATACTTAACTATGCATGATGAACATACTTTCTAAGTCTGTCACCCTCCCACTCTCACTCAATCTTACACCCCCTTTATTTTTCACTGTTCTAGCTTTCAAGCCAACTTTCCTATCATTAACTCATTCAATGAAATACCCTGGGCATGCTCTTTGATTGAGACCCTGTGTTGAGTCTGTGGGAGATGAACAGGACTCAATTCCTGTTCTGGATGGTAGCTGTGATGAATATATGTGTAAAATCTCCCAATCTTATAGGGTAGCAAGAGAGAGACGAACAGAGATTCACAGGCCTGCTTTTGCAGAGTGTCTAACTTGCAGCCACACTTCATAGAAAACAAACAGGTTTGAATCTGTCTTCAAGGAAATTTTGTTTCTTCTCCTTATTTGAATTAAAAAAGTGGCAAAATTGTTATTAGTAGGATTCTCCTATGAGTTTTCATTCAAGAAATAGGTTAGCCATCTAGATGCAATTACTTAACCTCTAAAAAATCTATTTTTCATTCGAGCTTGATTATTATGAGTCTATCCTGGAAAGATAGACCTGAACTTAATGTGATAATATTTTGAGGCAAGACTAGGGTAGAATTCTGAAGCAGGGTTATTTCTCTAAGATACTTTAGGCTATTTTTGGAGTTCTTTTAGGAAGAAGTGTGCAAATACTTTCCAAGAAAATGCTTTCATACCCCAATATTCAGTGCATTAATTTCTCATTTAAATTGCTATAGTATTAGCATAACATGAAAAAACATGGGTGAATTATGAAAACATAAAATGTGTGATATCTGTGTGTGAGAGAATGGTAGATTGTGAGTACTAGAAATGAGCCAAAATTTATGAAATTAATTACATATACTGTGAATTATAAATCAGAGTTTAGTCTGCTTTATAGCAATGTGAGATGCAAAATTATTCACAAAGTAAAATGTAAAAATAAAACAAAGAAAACTGTGAACCCTAGAAGAATTTGGGAAGGAATCTCTGCATTACATAGGAGTTAAAAAGAACAATCACGCAAATAAAGAATATCAGCACCATGGAGAGTGACACAGCCCTTGACCTTCCCGTCATCTGTTTCCATCACCTAAGACTGGATTCTGTTACTGATCCTTTCTTCAATAATTTAATAGACCTGTGTGAGAGATTTAATCTATAAGACATAAAAATGGACTTTTAAACTTATTTTTAACATAAGAAGTCTTTATTATCGTGTACAGAGCCCATTATTTGGGTAACTGCTTTTGTTTGAATGGTGGTGCTGGAAACTTCATTATTCTAATTACCTTGACTTTCTTGACCCTGTCTCCAAGACCTCTGATACACCTCCAAATAATAAAGTTTGAAAATTGCTGAACTAATGATCTAATGACTTTTTTTTTCAGTTATAACATTCTTGGGATTAAAACAGGAGTAGTTTGACTAAATAGTAAGCTTGACTTCAGCTTTACTTATAAAGAGAGCCATTTTCCTTTTTTTGTGAAACCAAACCAAACAAAAATAAAAGCATATTGTTTATCCTATAGATTGCTTTCCACACCTGAGGAAGGGAAATATCTGAACATACCGTTTACAGAGGGAAACTACACTTAATCTTCAAAAGGGCCACATGTGACTTCGTCTGAGTAGGTTTGCTTCTGGATAAGGTAGCACTGCCCATGCACTACTGCAGAGAACTAAATTATCTGCCTGCACAAATTTTTAACAGCTTATAAATTTTTGTCACTCCTGTTTATACATTTCATTGTTCCATTTATAGCATGTCAATTACTTAAATTGAACCTGGCAATTTCTTTCATAAAGAGCTAATTATTTTTTGAGTCAACCTTATTTGAATGCTTAAAAACTAACCTCAGTTTTCCACTTAGCAATGTCCAGGAATATGTTCAAAGTACATATAGTGTTTATATAAGACATGAATTTTAAAGTACATGTTTTTATGGGTGTGGCAAATATGTGTAGCTGCAACTAATTCTGAATCATTGCTGGCATAAGAAACAAATACAAATTCACACCAAATCATAACTACATACAGGCATACCCCAAACAGTCAGTTCATATTAGTTATATGTTTCCAAATTCTCACATTTTCCAAATTTTACTGTTTCAGGAAGCTGACTCATTATTACAAATTAGTTTTGATATGGCATAGGCTGATAGGTATTTTATTCTCCTTTAATGATTTTAGGTGGCAGTGGTTATCCTTTGAAAAACTACTTAATTACTTCTTTGTCTCATAGAATCAATATAAGTTATAATGGAACTCATTGAGTGACTAGGATGATAATGAAGAATGTATTAGAAAAGAATGTCTTTATAAAAGGGACATGAATGCCCAGTTCAATCTACTGGAGCCTCACCATGCTGCCCCTCAGATGTTTGAAAGCTCTAAATTATTTAGCAAGGCCATTAAATGTGGCTTACATTTGAAAAGAACCTGCAAGGATGAATGCACCCCACCAAATAGCTGAGGTCAGTGACTATGATGATGTGCACTTCTGCAAAATAGAAAAGCAGAGATAAAAGTATGGGGACAAGGTGTTAGTCTTCATGTGGAAGGGGGAAAAGTTTCTCCACTCACATCTGAGTAATTATTTTTATTACAGAAGTAAATTATGTACCAAAATTATAGTTTAGTGATGTGTATGCACTTTGCAGTAAAAACGAGGAAAAAATATTTCATGGGCTGGGATATTCCTTTCCTTTAAGCAGAGGCCAGAGATGTTTTAACTGTAAAGTTTCATTCGAGGATAGGAAGTGGATGAGGTAGGAAGGGGTCCCAAAGTAAGTGCCCAAAGTATGGTTATTGATTTCTTCCTAGAGATGTACAGGGACCTTACATCTCAAAGGAAGGCATTTTTTGCTTTCTCCTCTACTCATTTACCTCTTTAGGGGAGCGGTGAAAGTATGTGTTATTTTTTATTGCTTTCTTATAGTTATGATAAGCTGTTTTAATTTTATCAAATAACCAGAAAAATAAAGAAAGAAGAAAAACACTCTGACAGTGTTAGGCTGCTTCTTTGGAGTAAGCTAAGAGAGTTTCAAAATTCCTTTAGACTATAGGGTAGAGGAAATAATCAGTCTAAATTGCGAGGTTTTATTCATGAAGTCATTTTGCTACCAGCGTACCTAGATGTAGTTCACTGAAAATGCTTAAACTATTTTAGAATGTGGAATCTCTATGTGGATAGAGATATGTGCTAGATATACATTTAGATATATAGATATTTGTTATACGTATATGTAATTTATAATATATTTAGTAAAATATGTTGTGTGTTATATTTAAATAATATATATTCAAATATATTAAATAATATATTTAATAAAATAATTTAAAATATTAAAATATTTACCATATATTGCATGATTTAATACATATACTATATACCTTTGAAATATATGTATCCAAGAAATATATGATCTATATGTAATACAAGCCAAATAATAACATTTAAGGATAAAAATAATGAAGTAATTTATTCTTTGATTCAAATAGAAGGATCTCAAAACAGTATCTTTGTCCTTTGAATCAAATGATAACACTGCATCTTCCACTGATGATCTAGATTTTTGACCTTAAAAAAATCACTCAGTTTTCTTTACTAACTTCTCATTATCTAGAAAATGAGGTCATGTCAAAAACTGATAATTTCTAACCTGTAGGCCATGGGTCCCTGAGAGTTGCAGAGTTATTTTTTAAAAGGTCTCAACTCCAAATAGGCACCAGCCTTTGTTTATAAAGGGTCTAAAGACAATGTCGAACAGCATTAGACCATTTCATATAGTAAAGTTTAGAATGCATGTATTCAATATAAAGTTTATTAGAATGTATTAATATAATAAAATTTTTCAAAAAGTTTGTTTACTTATAATAGTTGTTTGTCACAACATAATTACTCAATAAATTGATCAATTGAAACTATCAGCATCTGCATAGCCATGAGATCTTTGTATTGATCCTAAACAGGTCCTCAGAGTGAACATGTTTCGCAATCACTTGAAAAGATTACCCTTCAAGTCCATAGGTCCTTGAATAACTATACTGTTATTGAACTTTTTATCAACATTATAATGTTGATTTAAAAAAATGACTTGCAGGTGATGCCACTGTCTGCAGAAGACATTCTCTCCAAGGCTTCCTCCCAGATCCCAGAGGTGCGCCAGTCAGGTGAGCTGGTGGGTCTGAATGGTCTTTGCTGAGTGAGTGTGGGCGTGCGAGTGCACTCTGGAGTGGAGTGGCATCCTGTCTGGGATGGGAGAGGCCCCTGCTTTGTTCCCTCTGCTGGCAACATGGGCTCCTGCCACTCACAACACTGAACTGGAATAAGGGGGAAAATAATTATCTTACTTGTTTTCATTAGTCTTTCTTAAATATATGTATAGCTCACATTAATTTTAACATTTAATATTTGAAGCATTATGGCCTTTACTGAGAAGTGTGGTGATGTTATTGTGACTAGAAATATGCCACAGGAATTTAGTTCTTGACCATGTCGAATAACCTACAGTAAATTTGGTTGAATTATATGTTCTTTCACTTTAAATAGTAGTTTCCAAGAACCTATTGACGATTTTAAGTGAGAATTTAGCATTGTCTATAATTTTAGGATCAATTTTTCCTATCTCTTATGGCTTGATTTAAACAAAAAGTAAATCTGGTAAAATGAATTCTATTTTATGGAATGATTTTGGATGATAAACCCTCTAAAACTTAAAGCCTGATCATTTTCTTACCACTATTAGAATGATCATATTAGACAATTCTTTGGTCTATTACATTTATAATATGTGACATAAAAAGGACAATGAGTCCCATAGCTACAGCATGAAGGATTGGTCCAACGTAGTCACAGCAATCCTTTGATCACATATGATTTAGATTCCAGTGGATCATGGCATGATTCTTTAATGTCAGATCTGGTATTTATATCCTTCTTTAACTTTTCAGTGTCTAAATAATAATTAGCCCATTCTAAATTGTGTTGTCAATTTTTTTTCTTAACTCATGATAATAAAAAAGACAAATTTTGTCATGATCTTTCTATCTCTACCAGGCTACACCTCTGTGTCATGTATTCCTGAGAAATTATCATTCTAGAATCAATAGATTGTCACATCAATATGTGTTCACTGTCACATATCTCTCACAGAATTTAAAAAACTTGTAAGGGTGGCGCCTGTGGCTCTAAGGGTAGGGCACCAGCACCATATGCTGGAGGTAGCGGGTTCAAACCCAGCCCTGGCCAAAAACAAAACAAACAAACAAAAAAAAAACTGAAAAAACTTCTATCCTCCCTTTCCTAATTTTCTTCTAACTGGTACTGAAAGAAACTAGAAGATGAAATTTCTGTGTGTTGGATACTTGGACCATCTGTGCAGACAATGCCCTGTTTCCATGTACTATCACCTTAATCCAAATCTTAAATTTATATATGCATATGTGTTAAGAGTGACCTCATGAATTTACTTACAAAGGATTAAATCAGGGCTTCAAATATGATCCCAAATAGGCCAACTGGATTTTTCCTTATAGAAATTTTTATTTGGAACACTGAGGTGCTGGTGTGTTAATAGTTCTGGAACTGGAAATTGTTTTAAAACTGTGAGATAGTGATTATTTTCTATACTAGTTTTGGTGAAACAGAAATGGCCAATTTGCTGAGAGAAGGAAATCAAAAGTAGCGATAGAAGGAAATAAAAAAGTGGAAAATTGTCTTCTAAATTATTTTATTTCCTCAATCTAGTAAACACTGGTAGTACTTCCTTCTAAGTTGTATGAGTTACACATGTATCTGCCAATATGTTCCTCCTCCTTCCTCCTTGTGATTGTTTGAATGGGTATCTGTTCCTTGTAGGAGGAAAAGTCTTCATTGGTTAGCCAAGATGCCCTTACGACAGAGGATAAACCCATCCTAGCCCATTGTGGTGTCCCCAGTACAGCCAGTTTGCTTCTGATGTTGGCATGTGGCCCATTCCCATCAGTCTCCCTCAGGAATTATTACACCTATATAACAAGGCCTATTATCTCCTTTCTCCTCCAAAGAATAATGTTTGTTTCAATTTTTTATTACTTTCATTCCTCATACTGATGTGGGGAGAATGATGTCCCTCTTCACTTGACTAATAAGCTCACAAAGCCCTGTTGCCTTTTATTCCTACTTTCCTGTAAAGATTTTTATAATGTAGACCTTTCATTTCAAAATCATTTTTAGATGGTGGAGTGGAAGCCCTTTCTTAAAACACTGGGCTGAGGAACGAGTCATGGGAGCTATCCTAAGGGCCAACTTCAATCAGCTGCATCATGCAGTTTCAAAGAGGACGTCCACTTCAATCAGAGCCTCCTGACAGTAAGTCAAATGTATGTTTTCTGACTCTCTTTCCTGAGGATAACTTACTCCTCATATGGCTCTTTACTCTTCTTGCACATAAACCTTGAGTCACTTCAATAATTTTTGGACACAGACAAGTTTGAATCCAGAGTTATGAAGTTTGAGCTCTCAAGCTCTGATTATCATTAAACTATTTAGATCTCAGCTCTATGACACAAGTTAGCCATATGTATCTTTGAGTAGCCAGAATAGCTGTCACATGAGTAGTCGATTAACTACTGTTCATTTTCATTGTTGAATATTACTTGGTTATGTATTCCTACACCCCATATTTTGTCAATCTAGTATGTCCATTTCCTTTTGGGACTCACAGATATAACTGCTCTCCACTGGTTTCATCTGTGACCATCAGGTTTTGACAGTCATACTGGAGGTCTAAGTATTCTGCTCTGTGCCAACTTCTATTGTATTTTGAGTCTCATTTTGTTGCCCTTGGTAGAGTACTGTGGTGTCATAGCTCACAGCAATCTCAAACCCTTGGGCTCAAGTGATCCTCTTGCCTCAGCCTCCCAAGTATCTGAGACTACAGGTGCCTACCAAAATGCCCAGCTATCTTTAGAGAGGAGGTCTCGCTTTTGCTCAGGCTGGTGTCAAACTCTTGAGCTCAGATAATCCACTTACCTTGGTGTCCCAAAGTGCTAGAATTACAAGCATGAGCCACTGTGCCTGGCTGGCTCTATGCCACCTTCTAATTTGATTATATACTTTGTACTTGCCTAAATTATTGGAAAGATCTAAGAATCCTTTGAACGCAAATTAAAGAACTAAAAAATTTTTGATGACTAATCATTTTCAACTTTTCTTAACAAAATAAATGGAGGAATATACCAAAATATCATTTATACACAAAATATGTATTATTTTTCAGTTGTATGAGGATAAAATAAGAGAAGTCCACCAGAATTTGAAGAAACAATTCAGAAAGTCCTCAGATATTACGTAATGAATGTCTTTAGAAGAAAGCAAGCTGTATAAACATGGAGACAGTTTCCTTCATTCCAGTACAGATTCACAAGTCTATGCTAGAGTTCAGAATGGGTCATACATGATTCATTGGGGTTTCATCACAGCTGTTAGGAGAATTAAAAAAATGACTTTTAGTCCCATAGATCCTAGATTTATATTTTGTACACCTAGAAACATAATGTATTAAATCTAGAAAATCTAGTGAAACATTTCTAGCCTACCATTTCTGGAAATTTAATGTCAGGATATTAGGAGATCTGAATTGCTCCCTCCTCCCTTCCTTATCTCTACATGAATTGTCCAATACCTGATGGAACCAAAGGATTTGGTATTATTTACAAAAGGGAAGTGGAAGAGACATTTAACTTCCAGCCCCAACTCCGATTAGTTCAACGCTGCTAGAAACTTATTGTACAAGTTGTGGTTTACATGTGGCACTAGGAACAGTCCACTTAATTTAGAATCAGATGTACTGCATCTATTGTGAGTTGAGTACTGTGTAAACACACTTACATGAAATGTGGTTTTCAACCCTGATAGGAACCCAGCGGGATAGGTCTCATGCTGTCTTTTCAGATGTCACATACCTGGTAAGTGGCACACCTGGGATTTGAAACCCATTGTCCTTGACATTCTGTGTAGCTCCTAATTGGGGGAAAACAGTCTGGAAAGTAGGTAATAAACTGCATTAGGAACTAATTAGGAGCCCTTGTGCTTAGCTTAAAAGAATCACCGGAGAGTCCTATACATCAGGCAGTTTCTTGCCACTTCACCATGTACCACGTATCTTTAGTTCTCTTTCTTCAAGTATTTACTGCCCTATCACCTGTTCTTCTGGAAAGATAGCAGAAATACCATTTCTAACGTTGTGTTTACCACATGAAGATAAAATGTGGATTTTTCCGGAAAATCATTTGCTAGCATAAACCAAATATCTTTTCAGTGAGTTAGTTTATAGGTATGGCTTGGAGGATGTTTCAGCAATAATACAGTCAGTTTAGAGATCAGGAAACGCAGACTTTTTACTTGTCTATGAGTAAACCAAAGCTCACAGAAGGGTAATGAAATCCCTTAAGGTCTCAAGCCAGGTAGTGATGGGGTGTAAGGACTGAAGCCCAAACCTCCTGATTCTCTGTTAAATATTTTTTTTAACTTTATTATGCTATTCTGCTCTTCATGTAAGTGGATCCTAGGAATATGTTGGCTCTCTTTTTTAAAGCTGCACATGTATATTTTCAGGCAATTATTTCTCAAAGCCATTGCAGAGGCAAAATAAAGATTTGACAACAAATTGCTAGACAGGTTATTTACTATAATCACATTTGGAGAAAAATTTAACAGTTTAAAAAGTGGATTAGAGGAAAATAAACAGCATTGTTTAACTCTTGGTATAGGATAACTTTAGGATTAGAGTTTCTGGAATAAGCCTCATAATTTAATAGGTCAAAATTCTAAGTTCACTTTTATACCACCAACAGCCTAACAGCTTTGGAATTCTTGTCCAGGTGACTGTTTTTCCCATCTGGTTTATGCTCTGGGTTTAGGCTGAAAGATTTTATCCCTTTGAGAACTAAAAGTACATTACACATTATATTGCATCAGCATTGTAGCACACCAAACCCATTCTCCACCATCAAAAGGAACAGGACACCATAAGGCTTTGGGCAGTCTTGACAAATAGTTAAACTTTATGTGAGGCTGAGTATAATGAGTAATTCCACTCCTGTGCAAGAAGAGATGTGTACTTCCCTAGCAAATTGGCTTGAAAGCAACTATTGTGGTGTCTTCCAATCAGGCACATGATTTCTTCAGCAGCAATTCTGCATCTGTTTCTGTGCTTTCTGAGTAGAAGCTTCTTCTAAATCCTGGTGAAGAAAATCCTTAGAAAACAGCCCTTGGGAAAACACTTGAATAATCATCTTTTCCTTTTTCAACCATGGATATGGGGTTGCCCTACAGCACACTTTTTTGGGGGATACAAAATAGTCTATTTCTTTTTCTAAAAACATTATGAGGCAGCCTTGTCTTTATTACTCTAAGCAATTCTGCTAATATTTATCAAGTACAAATTTATGCATAGTAGGTGGTTCAGATATAACAGTCAATAAAGACACTATTTCCAATCTCAGGGAACTCTATGGAAAAACAGAAAATGAAGATATGACTGTTTTTTTGTCCAGCTACACACTAATCTGAGATTTGAGTTTAAGCTGAGTTTGATTCTAGAACACAAATTCTTAACTACTATACACACTGCTTTTAAATGACATTTGTCAGAAATTTACCTTGATGTCTAAGTCTTTCTAGATCTTTTGTGAATTCACCTGTGAGTTGCTTTCTGGCATCTAAAAAATTTACTTAGCCTGCTGGGCAGGAATTATTCAACATTGTAAATGAAACAATTATTTGAAGAGAAAATGCTAATGGAAGACATAGCTGCCCTTATTTTATTTTGCTTTGTTCATAAAATTTTCAAAATAAATATCCTATATTTATATTGCAGAATAAATAACCTATATTTACCTAGAGGCAATGAAAACACAATGGGGAAAATATTTTAAATTTCAGTCAAGCTCTATATACCATCTGCTTAGGAGCACAGAGGTTGTAGAAGGGGATAGAAAGGAGTGTGCATCAAGGATAAGGTTTATTCTAGGGCCTAGGGGTGTCCAAGCCTTGGCCTGAAGGCTGCATACAGATTATGAGAGAAATCTGCCACTATCTGTAATGGCAGATATCATGAAAATTATGCATGGACCTCTTTTTGTGCCTGTGAGCTTTCATTAGTGTTTGTGTATTTACAGTGTGGCTCCAGACAACTCTTCTTCTAATATGGCCTAGAGAAAGCAAAAGGTTGGCTACTCCTCTAGAGCTATTCTGGATATGAGCTGGCAGTGTGGCCACTCACATTTGCTATTTCAGGCATCCCACAATTGATATTTGAGAACCACCACTCAACAGGTGATCAGGTCAAAACTGAAGTGTGCTATGTTTGAAGTTAATTTTCACTTAAAAGGAAAATTATATAACATCTGATAGAAGCTAAAAGGAGACACTTATCACTTCACCCTTTCAAAGGGCTTTAAGTTATTATTTAATTCCCACTAAATTACTTTGAGGCTCAGAATTTTCATCTCTATTTCACAGATAAGAAGAAGAAACCATGGGAGGTTCAAGATCTGGCCCCAGGCCATGTAACAAATCAATATCTGAGGAGAGATCAGAACTCTGCAAACTTGGTTCCCTTTGACTTCTCTGCTTTGAGGACAATGCATCTTGAAAATTGATCCAGTCTTTGAAAAGTCAGGCTCCTTGGTAAAGTCCTGTGTCCTTTGTAAGTCAAAAACTTCTATCATTTATTTCAGGCTTTGTGAAACTCTTTGCTTTCCAAAAGATATTGCGGAGGGGGAGTATCTAAAAACCATTGTGGACGTTGAGGAGACACAAAGTCCCCCTAATTTGATTTGTCTATTAACCACACCTATCAAGCATCCCTTAAACCAGTTTATGCCTTTCTATGGAAAAGTATATGTCTTAGATTACTCCAATAGTATTCTAGAGTACTTCTAGTTGACTTTGAGAAGAACCCAGCCAGGTTCAACTTCTTGTTTTCATTCTCTTTTTTCAAGGAAGAAAATAATCAGTAAATTAACTTATTTTGTAGAAGTAATTTCTTGTATTTTTTTGTAACCTATCCATTCCAATATAAAGATGAGCAAAAGTGACTAACAGAACTAACCTAACTTTAATCATGGATATGTAAGTAGTGACCAAATTCCTTTTCTTCTCCTTGGAGAGAAATTCATACTCCTCTCAACCTCGTTTGTACCAAATTATAGAAGCTATGCATACAACCATGGCATTTGACCCATACTCACATTTCAAGTGCCTAGGAAAGAAAAGATCATTACAGCTAATTAGAGCATAAATAACTTCTTAGAAACCACCAGGGGATTCACAAGACAGGGAATGGAATGGAGAGACAGGACAGGCAGAGGAAGCAGCAGGAGAAAAGAAATTAGAAGCCACAGAGTATCCATTGACACCTAGTGATTATGTGAGAGAGGAGAAAAATTTATAGTTGATCTATTCTTATATCCATTACCCATTTTGCTCCACTCCATTCCTTGCCACAATTCTACCTCATTCTTTCAATTGCACAAATGGATATGAAATATTTCTTCAATTTTCCTTTGTAACTGCATAATTATGTTCAAAAATTCTGATAGGAGATCATTATCCTTTTTCTCCCTTGGAAAAAAGTCAAATATCATACTATAGTAAACACTACCAATCTATTGTGGTGAGACAACTCACTCCCAAATTTACCTGTTTAAAATAATACATGTTTATTATCTCATCATTTTGTGAGTGAGAAATCTGAGCATAGCTTACCTGGATCTTATGTTTAAGGATCTCTCACAAAGCTACAATCAAGATTTCAGCTAGGGTTATGGTCTCATCTGAAGGCTCAACTGGAGAAAGATCAGCTTCCAAGGTTCCTTACTTTGGTTCCTTGAGAGCTAGAGGATCTTAGTTCTTCCCTGGTTGTTGGAAACTCAAGTTCCTTGCCATGTGAGCCCCCCTCTAGAGTTTTTTTTTTTTTTAATCAGAACAAATATGTGAGTAGAGCCAGAAAGAGAGTATATGTGTGTGAAAGCAAGATGAAATCTTGTAATCTTATTATGAAACTAACAGATTGTTATTTTTACACTACTTATTCATTAAAAGAAAACCACCAGCTCCAATTGACACTTAAGGAAAGGGATTATATAAAGCCATACACGATATCAGGAGGTGGAGGTCATTAGAGACAGATCAGAATTTACCATGGTATGATTAGATTTTAAATAATAAGGTGGTTTTATAATTAAGGTGGACTATAATACATAGTCTGAGAGAACTATGTATTATAAAATTCAGTTGTGTTAGAAAATGTTTTGAATTCTACTGTTAGCAAAATTCTCTCTTGATAATCACAAGGGTAAATTTTATGTGTCAGCCTGACAAAGATAAGTGATGCCCACATAGGTGATAAAACTTTATTTCTGGGTGTGTCTATGAGGAGGATTTCAGAAAAGATTTGCATCTGAATTTGTAGACTGAGTAATGAAGATCAACTTTACCAATGTGAACAGTAATCATCTAGTTCCCAAGGGCCTGAATAAAAGGATGGTGGAAGAAGTGCAAATTCTCTCTTCTTAAGTTGGAACATCCATCTTCTCCTGCCCTGGAACACCAGTGCTCCTGGTTCTTTGACCTTAGAATGTGGATTGGAGTTACACCATGGGCTCCCCTGGTTCTCAGGCCTTCAGACTTGGATGGGAACTTTAGCTTGCAGAAGGAAAATTGTGGAACTTAGCCACCATAATTGTGTAAGCCAATCTCTCATAATGAATCTCTTCTTTTATAGCTATATATTATCTTATTTGTTTTTGAAAACAGTGTTTACTAAGTAAATTAAAACAGATGAACTAATATCAAATATCTTCTTTCTCCAATTTAATGAACCAGGAGAGATTTGTACAAGTTTTTGGATGATCAGAAGAGTAAGCAGGGAGCGGGTTTCTGTGGGAAATAAGGGATTTCTGTGGGAGATGTCCAAAGAGAACTGTCAGTAGTCACTACTGCTCTGCTTTGAAATCTAATTCAGCCTCTCATAGTATCCCTCATAAAATCAGACAAAGCCATAAAATAGTGCCCAAGAGTATTTGTTGTCATCACACACAAAGCTGACCATGTTTAACTGATATTATGGCACAGGAAGGAGCCACAACCCTGAACTGAGATTCACCAAGAGGGGACTTTCCCTACCACATGATCCAGAGGTGGAGGGAGAAATGTCCTCCAAGAAATCAACACAGAGTTTCCATGAAAAAGTCTGAGCTTGAGACCATATCAGCCTATAGTGAGGCAAATTGATGCCACCCTGATTCAAAATCTCAGGAGGTTTTTATTTAAGATTTTAGGGTGTGTGTTTATAGAATGAAGAAGTAAAGAGTTAATAGTCTCATGACTCAATCATCAGGCTGGAGGCACTAAATTATAGAACAATTCTCAAGGGCAGAACTAAGTAAGTAATAAAATTGCCATAGGGTATAGAAGAGGAATAATTATGGTTATAGCCTTCAGGCTAGAATGGCTCAGCTCAAGGATAATTTTTAATCCCCATCTAATTCTGCTGATATCCTGTCTCTGCTAATCTGATGAATTTTACTCAAATGTCCCCAAACTAGTTTTTTGTCTATTCTGGCAAACATTCTAACCTGCTTTGCCACATGGGCATTCTCAGGAGGCAGTGGGGGGTGGTGGTGGTGGAAATAACTGAGGCCTGAGGCCATTTCCCTAAGTCTTCTGGAATGTCCACCTACATTACATTTCTACTCACAACCTGAGTATAATTGTTATTTTGAATCTCCTACCTTACGATCAGGGTAAAAAAAGGATTGGTGATACTATATATTTGCTCACTGGACCTAATAAATGGGCTCCTGATCCCTTTTTAAAGTATATGATAATTATATTAATTCAGTGCAACCACATGTATAGATAAAGAATGATTTAGATGAGCTCCTTCTTAATTTATCAAACTATATTTTAAGCTATTTTGTAACAAAAGAACATATAAATTTATACCAATTTTCACAAATAAGGAAAAGAAAAGCAATGAAACTGAGTGAGCTTTGAGCAATAGGCTCTCTATATAATATTGTCTACAAACTTTAAATAGATATCCTTATGTTAATTTATCAATTAAGCATTTTTGTACGAGTGACATTATTTTTACCTTGAAGTGCTTAAAAAATAGACAGACCCTATTGTTTTAGTTTATGGGGAACAAAAACATATATACTGATTCTTCTATTAAATATATATTAATCAAGAGCTTATTTCATGCTAGTGATTTGTGCTACTCTTTGGAAAAATAATGATCTATATGAACAAATTTCTTCATTCCTATAGCATATATAAATGACAAAAAGCTAAATAATAAACAAGCAAACAAATAAATGCTTAAAACAATTGGAGATTGTGATAAAATATAATGAAGAAAAGTAAACTGCATTGTGAGGGAAAATAAGAACTAATTGCTCCTTTGTCATAGAAGATCCTTTGAAAGAGGTAAATTTGGGCTGAGTCTCAAAAGGTTAGAAGTCATGTGAAAACTGTAAGAATGGCATTTTATGGAGCTGGGATAACAAAGATTAAAGACTGCATGGAAAATACCTGACTTGTTCTAGGAACAGAAAAATAGGTCAATGTGATTTTTGGACTTACAGGGAGGAGAAGTGGTTGAAAAGGTTGTAAGACTTTGGATTTTACAACATGGTAAGACCTTGGATTTTATTCCAAGTACAATGGAAAATCATTAAAGGTTCTTAATTGGAGAGGGGTGCCTGTATCCACTTAAAAAATATCACTTCATTGATTATGTTGAGAAAGGGTTAAATTGAGGCAGAAGCAGGATAAACCTGTAGAAGAACATTGAAAATGTTCAGGCAAGAGATAGTGCTGGTGGCTATGGAAACATGAGAAGTCATTGATCCAAAATATACTTGAAAGAAGAAAAAATAGGACTTGCTGGTGGTTTGAATGATGTAAAAGGAAAAGTCAAAAAATGGTTCCCAAGCTTTAGTACCTGGATGAATAATGGTATCATTCACTTCAGGAGGTATAAACTATATTTATTGTGGAGGTAGAGATAAGGCAATTAGGAGCTCAAATATATTGTGTCAATGATTATAAAATACAAATATCACACACTGCACTAAGGTATAAAAATATGATAATCATGAAAATGTCTTCAGTTATATGTGTAAAGGCTGTACAATTAGATAAGTGGAAAAGTTTAATTTGATACTGTTTCTGAAGGCAGTGGTACTTAACTCACAGTCTAAAGGAGGAAAGGGATGCCTCACAAACAACAGGAATAACATTCCTTGTACGAGAAAAATCTAATACTTGTATTTAAATTAGGTCTGCTCATTGGACCCAGAAAGCATTTGCTCAGGAAGTGAACTGGTCCATTCTAGGTGTGAATGCTTTTACAGCAGTCAGTCCCTGGATGGAACCCTCCCTCTGAGATGATTCTAAGAACATCTCTTGACACTAAACCACTCCTTGCCATAACTTGTACATGTTGTCTGAATGAATTACATGATGGAGTTGTGTTTTGATACAAAGCGGAAAATATGGACTGATAAAGTGGAAAATATACCATGGTGGTGCTCCATGAAGAGCGCTGAGGACAGGAGGTGCAGACAAGGTGGGAAGCTGGATGACAGGGACCAACTCACTCGCTTTGCTTAGGGGAGTTCCGCCCAATTCTTCAGGTTGTCTGTCAATGATCAACAAAGGGACCTGAGTCATCCCACAGCAAAATCCCTTTTATGGGAGTACATTAGAGATTCAGGGGAGCACATTCACTCTTCAGACCAGGAGAAGGCTCTTAGTGAATAAAGAGCTCCGATGCTGTAATGAAGTGCATGTCTCACTTAGGCTGTGAGGGCACTTAGGTATATGGATGACTGTTACTGAGCCGCCAGGTGTATTAGGCTCTGTAGGAATGAATCCCCAAGGACCAGGTCTTTATAGTAAAGTCTCTATATTCCCTTGAAAAACAGACAACAAACATGCAGCACAATATTTTGCTCTTATTATAATGAAAATAACAGTCTATTTAACATTAAAAATAGGGATTCTGCTTTCCTTTCATCCATTCAAACCAATTCATTGGTTTTTTTGGCATATTTATAGAAAAGTGCAATCATCACCAATATCTAATTTTAGAATACTCTCATTACTCACAGTAGGAACCCCATGCCTTTCTCCTGTCTTTCTAGCCCCTAGAAACCACAAAACTAATAGTACTTTCTATTTCTATGGATTTGCCTATTCTGGACATTTTGTATAAATTAAATACATTTTTAAAATATCACTTCACTAATTGTGCTGAGAAAGGATTAAATGGAGGCAGAAGCAGGATGATTCCGTAGAAGACCATTGAAAATATCTAGGCAAGAGATACTGCTGGTGGCTATGGAAACATAAGTCATTGATCCAAAATACACTTGAAAGTAGAACAAATAGGACTTACTGGTGGTTTGAATGATATAAAAGGGAGTACATATACAGTATGGGGTATTCTGTGACTGGTTGCTTTCAGTTAGCATGTTTTATTATTATTATTATTATTTTTTGTGACAGAGTCTGGCTCTATAATCTCAGCTGGAGTGTAGTAGTGTCATCATAGCTCACTGCAACCTTAAATTCCTAGGCTCAAGCACTCCTCCTGCCTCAGCCTCCTGAGTAAGTGAGATTACTAGCATGTGCCATGATATCTGGCTAATTTTTCTATTTTTAGAAAAATTTATTTTTAGAAAAATTTTAGAGACAGGTCTAGCCCTTGCTCAGGCTGGTCTCTTAACTCCTGAGCTCAAGCCATCCTTCTGCCTTAACCTCCCAGAGTGCCAGGTTTACAGGCTGGAGCCACTGCACCTGGCTGAGGTAGTGTGATTTAAGAGTTCATCCATGTTGCAGTGTGTACTGCATTTTTTATGACTAAATAATGTTCCATTGAATGGATATGCCACATTTGTTTTCTATTCATCAGTAGATGGACATTAAGATTGTTTCCACTTCGGGTTACTGTAAAAAATAATGCTATGAACATTAGTGTGCAAGTTTCTGTGCATACATTTTCAATTCTCTTGGGGACATACCTGGTATGATCTCTGCATTATATGATACCTCTGTGTTTAACCTTCTGAGGATCTCTCAAAATGCTTTCCAAAGTGGATACACTAAGTAACCAGCCCACTAGCAGTCTGTAAGGAACCCAATTTTTCCACATCCCTGCCAACAGTTATCACTATCTGTCTTTTTAACTTTAGGCATTGCAGTGCCTGTGATGTCTCATTTTGGTTTTAGTTTGCATTTTCCTAACGATGGGTGGTATTGACTCCTTTCGTGTGTTTTCTGCTCATTTCTTTGAAGAAATACTTATTCAAACTCCAAGAGATTCTTATGCACACTAATGTTTGAGAAGTGCTGGCCTAGGAGAGGGTTCAGATTATAGTCACTTGTATTTAGGGCAGTGGCTGCCAACTGGGTGTAATTTTCCTCCTGAGTGAACATTTGGCCATGTCAGGAGACATTTTTGGTTGTTACCACTAGGCGCCTAGTGGGGAGAACTACAGATACTACTATGCTTACAATGTACAAGACAGAGCCCCACAACAGAAATTATCCAGAACATCCTGATCTAGGGGGGCAGATATCCTGTTTTCAAGTGACAGAGGTGTTTCACAGGATATGGACTTACAGCGCTAAAAATGAGGCCATTTCTGGCAAACCGGTTGGTTTGTTGTCCTCCCTCAAAGGGCCATGTGTGCCTTGGGTTCTCAGATTCTAACACTCGTGGATGACAGAGAGAGTTCATGGTGTCTAAAAAAGGCTGGAAAGCTTCTCAAAGACTCCTGCACACTCACCCTGGGAGTTTTCAGGTGGCTCCTGACAGAGTGTCACAGCAAATCCAGGCTTCTCTGCAGCTTCTGCCTCTCTATGCATTGTGAGCCAGCCCCAGCTGCTAGAGGTTGCTGACTCTGTTAGAACTGAGTGACTGCGGCCCAGCATCTGAGTCTCGCTGCCACATTTGCCCCTCTCCTCTTCCTTTACAAAGAGGCATAACAATAGGAACAATATGGCACGGGATGGCTGAGTGGAGTCCAGGGACAAAGGCGCAAAAACCGTCAGAGCCTGTCTAGTTGCAGAGTGGTGGAATCACAGACTGTTAGAAGCAAAAAGGACCCTGGAGAGCATGTCCAGCCTCCTGATTATATGGAGTCCATGTGGCTCAATTCTTGAACAAAAAGCAGTATGTTAGGTTCATTACCACTTAGGAGTTATGTGAGAATAATTCCCTTTTACTTGTCTTGATGGAAAAAGGAAATAAAAAACTTCTCTTTTAAAATCCTAGACATCACATTGGAGAAGGTTCAGTCGCATGCAGAGAAGGAAGTGTTTATGACCCAGCTCAGCCAAGTTAAGTAGTGACAGATGGTTATGTTATGGAGAGAGCAGAGGTTCTCAAATTCGAGTGTGCATCAGAACCACCTGCAGGGCTTGGTCAATACAAAGCCGTCTCCAAGGTAAATGATTCAGTAGATCCAGGTGGGTAAAATCTGAGAATCACAATTCTAACAAGCTCTGACTTCTGAGTGGAATGAGAGGCTACGGCACTCCAGACCCTCCCTACTCAAAGTGTGGTGCATGGGTCAGCAAGTCAAGGGCAGCTGAGAGCTGTGAAAAATGGTTAATCTCAGGCCTCACTCAAGACTGGCTCAGCAAGAATCTGAATTTTGACAAGATCCCTGGTTGAAATGTGTGCACATGAAAGTTTGAGAAATGCTGGTCACGATGATTTAGTGGAAAGCTCGTGCTGTTAATGATGCTCTAAACCAGAGCTTGTGTACACATTAGAGTCATCTGAGGATAGTCTGAAAATGCCCCTTGCCGAAACATGAGGCCAATTAAATCAGAACCTGTGGGGGTGGGAGCTAGTGTTTTGAAAGTCCCCAGATAATTTCAGTGTGTGGGCCAGATAGTGAAGCTCTGCTTTAAACCCAACTAGCCTTCCCAGTGTACCTGGCAACATCAGCTAAAGCCAGTTGCCTTCAAAACCCACCCTGGCCAGATACCTGCTTATCTGCTCCCTCTGTTGCCTTGTGACTGCTTGCAAATTTCTAGTCACTGCTTTGAACTTTGAGTCATACCATTTGTCTTCTTCTGTTGAATGACTTGCTCTGGCTCCCTGACCTCTTCTCTAAATGCTACCTTTTTTATTCCATTGTAGGTGGAAAGGAGCATCACCTTTAATATCCATATTCAATATTGAATAATAATATTAATAATGAATTGATATTACTAAATATTAATATCCTTTAATTCAATATTGATCAATGTTGAGCAATCCTGAGGTTAGGCCACCTGCATCAGAATCTTCCGTGTGCTTATTTAAAAATGCAGACTCCTAGTGCAGCCCCAGACTGACTAAACTAGAAGTGTTGGGGGTATAGTCAGGGATCTGTGTTGTTTTACAAACAACTTATAGTGATTGTGATGTCCTTAAGAGGTAGATATCTACAGACTTAGAACTTCTGGCCCACCTCCTCCCTTCCCTGAGCTTAGTTGAATTTGTATTAAACTTAGCATTCAAGACACATTCTGCTCAATCACGAAATGCACATTAGTGAGTGTGTTCTCAACTCACTCCAGAGAAGCTGGCACAGGTGTCTGTGCTACCCAGGCAAAAACAAAGGCCTGAGTAAATATCCTACCTTCTTCACTGTGCCCAGCCTCTCTAGCAGCAAGAAGTTGGAGTCTGGGGCAGCTCCCAGGAAGTCTGGGGACAATAGTGATGAAAAATTGTTTATTTCTACCTCCAAGATATAGAGAGTATTTCTCCTCCAAAACCTAGAGACACACCCGCAAGAGAGGATGGAAAAAAGGACATGTGCTCCACTGCCATGTACCAAGGTTTAGACAGCCCTCCTTGCCATGACGTAAGTAAAATCCCAGAAAAGTGAGTATTAGCCTGGCACCATTCTCCTGCAGCCTCCTCTGCTCCTGAGGGGTTCATGTGCTGTCTCGAGGTAGACCCTCCCTGTTTGATGACCCAGGCTTATGACCCTGGTTCCTCTGCTCCACCTTGGGATCCTCACTCTCTCTTGAATTTGGTGCACCCAGAACTCTATATAGGAGACATTTTCCCCTCCAGCCTTAGCCCTGTGAAGTCCTCATAGGGCTTATTCCACTCCTGCAGGACCAGGCTCAGCTGGCATCCATTGACCTCAAGGACAACATAGACCAAGCCAGGCGGTTTTGACTTCTTCCTTTGAATTCCTACCAGCTCTTCTGTGCCTCCTCTAAGCATTTACTCATTCTGATTTCCTATTTAAAATGTTCTTTCCTTGGGTGGTGCCTGTGGCTCAAAGGAGTAGGGTGATGACCCCATATGCCTGAGGTGGCGGATTCAAACCCAGCCCCAGCCAAAAACTGCAAAAAAAAAAAAAAAAAAAAGTTCTTTCCTTTTTCATACTACCCACTTTTAAAAATCTCTTATTCTAGGACCCATCCCTTTAAAATACACTGACTTAATTAAAAACATGTATGCTTTATTCTATTACTTTGCATCTTTAGCAATAATTCATTCTTCAACTAATATTCAGGACCGCCTTGCGTGTGCCAGGTCTGATACTAGATCCGATGGATGAAATCACAATAGCTCTTGCATTTATGAAGTTTAAAATTGATATGACATTTTGATTTCATGCAAATGTTTTTTTATCTTTCCTTGTAGTTTAAAATATTTTTTTTCCTGTTTTCCTAATTATATTGCAAGTTTTCTGGTTATACGTTTTCTGTGTCCTGGCATCAATTTATGTTCTTTTCTTGGGAAAGGAGATTTTTTTTTCCTTAAAGACATGCAGTGAGCTCATCTTTAGCAAGTAATTTTCCAGTTCAGGATTGAAATGAGCCACAAGAATACAAATTGTGTCTCATTGCACACAAACATTTCAGACATCTTCATCTGAACTCTATAATTTTTTTTTTGCAGTTTTTTTGGCTGGGATTGGGTTTGAACCTGCCACCTCTAGCATATGGGGCTGGCGCCCTACTCCTTTGAGTCACAGGCGCCACCCACTCTATAAATATTTTTTAAACAAGCAAAGCAGCAAGAAACAACACCATCTGACCTGTGCTCTCTGTTAAGCACAAGTGTAGCCAGTAAGACTAATCTTGGAGGGAGTCAGTGCTGCCTGAGAGCTGGCCTGTAGTGGCCAAGATCTTTGTCCTCCTCTTCTGAGTGAAGTGTCCCCGTGAGGCTCCGGAGCAGTTTTTTTTCTGACTTATCCCCTGTTCCCCTGAGTATTAATAAAATGATTTGTTCTACTAAGGACTCCTTGCTCTTTCAAGACAAAACAATGATTTGAAAGTGTTTCTAAGATTTGAAAATACTATGGAAGTGAGAAGAAAGTGTAAATTTCTGTGAGAACATCAGGCTGAGGAAAGTGAGCTGTGAATGGGAATGGAATGGAGCCATTGGAACAGTCTCCCGAGAGCTGGCTCCAGTCCCCCCGCACCACATGCTGGTGTCGGCTTCTGTGTAAGCTGCGGCTGAAGCGTTTACTCTGGTTGCTATTCTAAAACAACCTCGCTGACAAACAGGCATGGTCCAGGCTGTCTTCACTCAACTCTGCCATTTGTTTGCCGCAGACTAAGTAGGTTTGGCTAGCGTCCCACTTAAATAATGATATAATATTTCTTAAAGATTACGTTGGTCAAAAAAGAGCTTCTGTTATTGAACAGTAGATGAAAGTGAAGCAATCCTTTGGCGAGTCTCAGAGCTGGCCCTTGATAAAACTGTGACTGGGGATAAGTTTCTTTTTGATGCCTTCCTGGCAATACCACAGTCTTCCTAAGTGAAATTAAATCCACTGATTTCTGGAGTTGGCACTGAAATGGGGATCTCATAGTGGGAGGGGGGTAGTTGTTCATTATGTCTGAAACTTGCCCAGCTTTTTCCCTTGGGATGTCCACTGATGAGCATGCCCAACTTCCTCCCCTCAAGGAGGGTGCAGGACTTTCTTTAATGCCCTTGCCCAGAAAACAGTAATTGAAGAAGTGAAGTACATGAATGCCCAGCTAAGCTGAAGCCAAACATTCAAACAGCACATCATCAAGAGCTAGAAGGACATGAAATAGAGGAGTAATAAACTATATCTAGATAATTTGAATTAACATTGTACAAGTGCCCATAAGACATGCAGTTCCCTTTAGGGGACTCTAAGGACATTTTCTTTTCTTCATTCCTGATGAAGTGGAAGCATTATGTAGTGGAATAGACAGAGATTTTGGAGTCAGACTTGGTTTGGAATCCTGGTTCTGGATATCTAGCCTTGAGTGAGATAGTTAACTCCTCTGAGCTATAAAGCTGCCAGCCAATAAATGGCCAGGATAACCCTATGTGCTATATTTTAGTTGTGGTTGATCACAATTCTATTTTTCAAATACTCCATTTTGTATTTCACTCTATATCCAGAGTTACTTGCCATTTTCAGAGATTTGGAAGCTATCTATTATTAATCTATGACAGTGATTTATTTGTATGAGAAGTTGGGGACTGCTGGTAAAAAAAAAAAAACAAAAAACACTAAAATATGGTATCAGGACATCATCAAGCACATTCTCATTTCTATGTTATGTCTGTAATATCTCTCAGTAGTATTTCAGGATTGCTATAGACCAGTGACTGCTGTGTGCTTTACACTTCTCATCTCCCCACATGGGAGATTTTTTTACAGTTATTCTGTTTCTGCTTCACAATTGCATATTGAGGGTGTGAGGAAAAATAAGACTTTTTGTTCACAAGAGGAGCAACATCCAGGCCTTTGGTGAGAAATGTCTTGCATTACAAGGATACCCGTACTTTAAGCTAAAAGTGGTTACTGAATGGCACTTTGGGGTTGTCTCCTCAGGGTAGGATTTATGTTCTACGTATGGGCAGGGGAGGAAACTAAATATGAGAGGGTGCAAAAAAATGTACACATATTTTTTTAATCCATACCAATATTGCTAAAACAGATGTTAACATAATCCTCACAAATATGTTCGCCTAGCAATGGTTTATTGCTATCAGTTCTTTGAAAAGCAAGAAAAGCTGGAACATGTGAATATTAGATCTCACCTATGGTGGCCTCAATCAAAAAAGTTTGAGAATCACTGGCCAGAGGAGGGAGAACTTGGGTTCTGTTAGTGTGATGGACAGAACTACAGAGACCAGAAGAGAGTGAATATTTGAAGGAAGACTGGGAGGCAGAAACTAGAGAGATTTCTGGTGCTGAAGAAATGATGTTTCAGATGTTTTTCAGATGTCTGTAGCCTTGGCCATGTTAAAAGTGAACATGTCCCCATGGTGCCCTACAGGTAGTCTCAGTCTTTTTATACACTGTGAAAAAGTACCCTGACAGGAGCAGATGAAGGGCAAAAATCCACTGTTCTTCACTGACTATAAACCCAATGCCAGGGAAAGGAACGTCTTTGTAATTTGTCTGCCTCTGGAGAGTATCTTTTAGTAAGTGATTTTTTTTTTTAATTGGAGAATCATTAAGGGTACAAGATGTGTCACACACTGAGACCCCACTCCCCCTCCTTCTCTTACTCTTCTCTCCCTTTCCCCACCCCCATTATGTCATTAATTGTCATTAATTGTCCTCAAATCAAGATTGAATACCTAGGATTCATACTTCTCTAATCTTGTGCTGCTTTACTAAGAATAATGTGTTCCACTTCCATCCAGGTTAATACAAAGCTGTAAAGTCTACATTTTTTTAATGGCTGAATAAAAAATGTATACATGTACCAGAGCTTGTTAATCCATTCCTGAGTTGGGGGGCATTTAGGCTGTTTCCACATTTTGGCAATTGTAAATTGAGCTACAATAAACAGCCTAGTACAAGTGTCCTTATGATAAAAGGATTTTTTTTCTTCTGGATAGATGCCCAATAATGGGATTGTAGGATCAAATGGGAGGCCTAGATTGAGTTCTTTGAGTTTTCTCCATACTTCCAACCAAAAAGGTTGTATTAGTTTACAGTCCTGCCAGCAGTGTAAAAGTGTTCCCTTCTCTCCACATCCATGCCAGCATATGCAGTTTTGAGATTTTGTGATGTGGGCTATTCTCACTGGCGTTAGATGATATCTCAGGGTGGTTTTGATTTGCATTTCACTGATAATTAAGGATGATGAGCATTTTTTCATATATTTGCTAGCCATTCATCTTTCTGCTTGAGAGAAGGTTCTGTTCATCTCTCTTTCCCATTGATATATGGGATTGTTGGCTTTTTTCATGTGGATTAATTTAACTTCTCCATAAATTCTACTTATTAAGCTTTTGTCTGATTCAAAATATGCAAATATCCTTTCCCAATGTGTGGGTTGTCTATTTGCTTTGGTTGTGGTCTCCTTAGCTGTACAGAAGCTTTTCAGTTTAATTAAGTCCCATTTGTTTATTTTGGTTGTTATTGCAGTTGCCATGGCAGTCTTCTTCATGAAGTCTTTCCCCAGGCTGATATGCTTTCTTTGAGGATTTTTATCATTTCATGCTTTAAATTTAAATCCTTTATTCATCTTGAATCAATTTTTTTGAGTGGAGAGAGGTGCGTGCAGGTCCAGTTTCAGTTTTTTGCATGGGGATATCCAGTTCTCCCAGCACCATTTATTGGATAGGGAGTCTTTCCCCTACTGTATGTTCTTATTTGGTTTATCAAAGATTAAGTAGTTATAAGTTGTTAGTTTCATTTCCTGGTTTTCTATTCAATTCCAAATGTCTATGTTTCTAATTTTGTGCCATGCTGTCTTAACCACTATAGCCTTATAGTACAGCCTAAAATCTGGTATGTTGATGCCCCTGGCTTTATCGTTATTACTAAGATCTGCCTTAGCTATACCAGCTATTTTCTGGTTCCATACAAAAGTCAGAATCCTTTTTTCCAAGTCTTGAAAGTATGATGTTGGTACTTTAATAGGAATGGCACTGAATTGGTAGATTGCTCTGGAATGTATAGATGTTTTAACAATGTTGATTCTTCCCAGCCATGAGCATGGTATGTTCTTCCATTTGTTAATGTCCTCTGCTATTTCCTTTCTTAGGGTTTCATAATTTTCTTTATAGAAGTCCTTCACCTCTTTTGTTAGGCATATTCCTAGGTATTTCATTTTCCTTGAAAGTATGGTAAAGGAAGTTGTGTCCTTAATTAGCTTCTCATCTTGGCTGTTATTGGGGTATGTATACAAAGGCTACTGACTTACGAACACTAATTTTATATCCTGAGACATTACTGTATTTTTTTAATGACTTCCAGGAGTCTTGTGGTTCTCTAAGTATAAGATCATATCATCAGCAAAGAGGGAGAGTTTGACCCCCCTTACTCCCATTTGGATGCCCTTCATTTCCTTGTCTTACCTAATTGTATTGCCTAGAACTTCCAACACTATGTTGAATAGTAATGGCAACAGAGAACAACCTTGTCTGGTTCCAGTTCTAAGAAGAAAAGCCTTCAGTTTAGCTCCATTCAGTAAGATATTAGCTGTGGATTTGTCATAGATACCTTCGATCAGTTTAAGAAATGTGCCACCTATGCCTATACTCTTCAGTATTCTAATTAGAAAAGGATGCTGGATTTTATCAAATGTTTTTTCTGCATCTATTGAGAGGATCATATGGTCTTTGTTTTTGCTTCTGTTGATATAGTGAATAATGTTTACTGACTTGCATATATTAATCCAGCCTTGCATCCCTGGGATGAAACCTACTTGAACATGATGTATGACATTTTTTATAATAAGCTGTAATCTATTGGCTAAGGTTTTGTTGAGAATTTTTGCATCCATATTTATTAGTGAAATTGGTCTGAAGTTCTCCTTTTTGGTCGGGTCTTTTCCTGGTTTTGGTATCAGGGTAATGTTTGCTTCATAGAACATGTTGGGGAACATTCCTTCCTCCTTAATATTCGGAATAATTTCTGCAGTATGGGAATAAGCTCTTCTTTGAAGGTTTGAAAGAATTCTGGTGTGAAGCCATCCAGACCAGGGCATTTTTTTGTTGAGTTTTTTTTATTGTCTCTTTGATCACAGGTTTTGGTAGCTTGTGTCTTCATTATTGTTGTGCTCAAGGAAATTAATGATTTCCTTTTTTATTTCTTCCTGTACCAATCTGTTATTCAGCATAAGTTTGTTTAATTTACATGCCTTGGTGTGGAGTTGAACGTTTTTGTTGGAGCTGAATTCTATCTTTAGTGCCTTGTGGTCTGAAAAGATGCAAGGTAAAGTTTCAATTATTTTGATTCTGTTAAGGTTTGTTTCGTGTCCTAGGATATGATCAATTTTGGAGAAT
>CAUYQV010039998.1:0-10936 GCA_963574575.1 Galagoides demidoff
TTTTTTCCAAAGTCTCAAAAGCATAGACAACTAATATTTATGAATAAAAGTAAAAGAGAATTTCAAAAAAAAAGATCATGCCAAATCTTACAGACAATAGAAAAAGAAGAAATACTTCAAAATCATCCTACTTAATCTCGATACACCTGATTAAGTAAAATTGGAGAAAATATATTATTATAAAGGGGAAATTACAAACATATTTCACCTATAAATGAGGATGCAATATGATAAACAACATATTGACATGTTGAATTAAATGTTAATGTTTAAGTAATGTACTTTGGTCAAAATTAAATGCAAAACTAAGGCTGAACCTGTTCCCTTAACCTTAGTTTTCTACTTTTATCCCTATTGACCCATAATTATTTTGATTGCCTTAATAGCCAATGTGTAAATGTCTGAGCTGACTGACTCTATAGCAATAAGAAGGAATTATGAAGATGGCAAAACACGCCAAATTAAACACAGCACAGACCTAAAACAGACTAGGTATAAGAACAATTTGAAAATAGAGCACTCATAAAACTTCTTTAGTACTTGACCACATAGCAACCGCAATATATTACTCTGCTAAAAGAGCTGTTGCCCTAAATTAATAGTTTTTCAAACTTGATCCTTTGAGTTCTAGATATTTCAAGGGCTAGTTCTCAGTACTAACAGGTAAATTAAAGAACGTTTTAAAGGAAGTTATATAAAGTTAATTTAGTGTGCAGGGGAGAGATTCTGCTGCCAAAAAGCTTTGAAAACCATACGTGCATGATGGATAAACGCTAAAGTCCTTCCTAGGGTAGCAAATTCAGAAATGGGACTGATCCTTGCAAAGTTAACAGTTCATGATCATTGCTACATAAAGCAAATCCCCAAATCCCCCACCAAATCCCAGCAAGCTGAACTATAAAATTCTCAGACAACTCAGCAGAATTTTATATGAACACTGTGATAAGAGGTATCAATATAAAGGTTGAAGTCATTTGTTTAAATTTTAAAAATCCTGTGAAGTGTAAATTCCAAAAACAAAGTTGTTTATACAAATATGCCACTCAAGACTTGCTACAGGGTCTATCTCATCACCGTGGTGGTGATTCACCCACACCACAGTGTTGAAACATTAACACCTGTTATCTGCTTAACTGGTAATGGGTGAGCGTTCTATGGATCTGTGTACATCCTGTGATACACATACTATATAAACAGAACTCACACACGCATTCAATGATTTTAAACTTCCAAAGATGCACAGTAGCCCAGTACGTTTAAACGAAACTGATTCATAATAATGTTTCAGGTCACATCCATTGTTGTAGCCAGCGCAGACAGACGCCACCAAGAAAAAGTCCCCCTCCCACCTTTCCACTGATAATTTGACAACCTTAAGGACAGCATCAGCGAAAGGGGACAGGAGACAGAGAATTAGAGTGCTGACATCACCATCCAGAGATACAAGTGTTCAAATAGATATTAAGCTATAAAAATGAAAATTTTCTATTATTTTTGGAAATCTCTGTTTGGGAAACAATGGTCAAATCCACTCAGCTTGCTAAACGGATAAATATAAAATGTCATGCAAAAGATGAGCTGGCTAATGTTTTGAGGGTCTGTGACAAGTTTATGAAATATAAAAATACTGAAATATAAAAACACAGGAAAATCTAATACTACAATATGCAAACATATTTAAATTTATGTGTGCATACATTTGCATATATAAGCACATATATATCAAGTACTTCAAAAGCCATGGAAAAAAATGGCTTGGCTCATTTTAAAATGAGATAATCATACAATACTTTATTAACTACTGCCTTGTATTTATGCTCTTAGAGCAACACCATCCAATATAACTTTCTGGGATGATGGAAATGTTTTCTATCTGAAATGTTGAGTGCGGACACCATCAGCAATTCCTGGGCACTAAGCATGTAAAATAGTAGCTGCCAAGAAACTCTATTTTTTTTTCACATTTTTAAGGGAAAACTTTTAAGTGAGAATATTCCTTTTTTTAATTTTTATTTATTTTTTATTTCAGATTAAGATTTGGGTACAAATGATTAGCTTACAATGTTTGCATTTCTTAGGGAAGGTCCCTGTTGTAGTTGAGTCCTGCTCCCGGGAGCTGGGCCATATACCCTTACACTGTGCCCATTAAGTGGGAGCACACCAATCCCCCTCCGCCCTTCCCTCTCCTCCCTCCTCTCCTCCTTCCTTCTTTCTCCTTCCTCTCTTCCCCCCCACCTTGAATTGAATTGAGTTTTTCTCTTGTGTGGTTGTGTTTTAGTTTGCCTACCGGCTTCATATTAGTACTGAATGCACTGAATACTTGTTTTTCCATTCTTGTGATACTTTACTAAGAAAAATGTGTTTCAACTTCATCCAAGTTAATGCAAAAGATGTAAAGTCTCAATCTTTGGATACTATTCCACGGTGGACATATACCACAGTTTATTAATCCATTCCTGGGTTGATGGGCACTTAGGTTGTTTTCAATGAAAATATTCTTAACACAAAGCAATGTAAATGTATGATTCTAAGTTAAAATTAAAGTCATATCATAAATAAAAGCGTAAAGAATAAAACAAATATCCGTCATAATTCTGTCCAACATTTAGGGCTAAACACTGTTACCACTATGACATGTATCTACCCAGATCTTCATCTATGGACACATTTTAAAATATTCGTTTGTGCTACACAGTCTAAACTACTTTTCTAACAAGAATGTATCAGGAAGATATTTTGAAACACAGATTTCCATTTTAAAAGGCTTTAGAGCAGCATTTTTCAATCTTTTTTGAATCTCATGGCACATAAACTTTCACAGCACACTTAAATTATGTTGATCAAAACAAAAGAGTAACAAAAAAGGATACACTTACCATGCTTTGAACTTCTTTCGAAAATAATTTAATTAATGATCTTTAAAAATATTCACAGCGCACTGATTGGAAATCACCGATTTAGAGCATTGCATCTTGCTATGTCTATCAAAACTCATTTAATCAGCCCTATAATTAATCATTTATGTTTTTTTCAGAATTTGTGTTTTGCTTTGTGGCGCCCTCTTTATTATTTTTAAATTGTGGTTTTATATCAAGAAACTCTATTTTTAACCTTAATTAATTTAAATTTAAACAGGTGGCCACTGACCAGCAGACTGGATGTGAAGATTAAACCCCTCTTTGCGTCCCTGATACAATCCATCTTCTCTGTTCACTCTGGCTCAAAGGCCATCGCAGCCACCTCCCGCCCACCCCCGCCAGTCGCTGTGCTTCCTGAATTTTTTCCACATGCGTTTGGTTATTTTAGAACTTATCTGCAAAACAGAAATTGTCTCAGTGTCAGCCTCCCCAGCCACCTGTACCTAAAGGCGCCAGGGTTTCACTCACCTGACCCATGTGGGTTCTCATCCCATTTTTGTGAAGTGAATAAATGAATGAACAGAACAAGGCTACAAGCAGCTGATTAATCAGGAGAAGTTCTCAATAAAAATTTAACCATTATGAAGAGTTCTCCTTTTACCTGTCATTTATTTTCTTATTCACACTCATAAAGCCTTTTGGCCTTATCGAAATCCTAGCCAAGCTGGAGAGGCAGAGTTTCTGCAAAAGTAATTTCCAGGGCGTGTCTGATCCAATCAGCCATGCGGAGCCCTTACAACTTACAGCTGCAACTCACCCTCAGACAAAGACGCCAGTTACCAAGCATGATGATGAACAGTTTCATTGTGCTGTAAGCTCAAATAAATGACACAAAATGTAGTTCACTTACCATCGCCCACATCGAAGTCCTTGAAAGCCAGCTCTGAACCTGAATCGTCAAGAAGGATTTCGCCGTTCAGTGTGAACATCATGGTGTGCTCGTTCATGTCAACCATACACCCCACGACGTCGCCTGCCTGCCAAGAGCGTCCGTAGTGCTCGTTGCCCTGGTGCCACCGCTGGGCCTGTGGAGAGCGGGACAGTCTCTTGTCACAGAGTAAGCCAGCACCCCCTCCTATCAACCCAGCAGTAGGGTGAACTCCAGCTGGCACCCGTCAGCCTACTGTGATGTCCAAAGCAATATGGAGATGTCTGGGAATTTTAAATCCTCACCTTATATCAACATGGGATATTATTGAATCTTGAAGAAAAACCCAAATGCTATTACATGATTTTGAGTCCATCTCTACATGCTTAGTATTAAAAGAAAAATGTGACCAGTCGCCATTGCTCATGTCTATATTCCTAGCACTCTGGGCGGCCAAGGAAAGAGGCTTCCTTGAGTTCAGGAGTTCAAGGCTAGCCTGAGCAAGAATAAGACCCTGTCTCTATTAAATAGTTTGAGCCCAGGAACTTGAGGTTTCATTGAGTTAAGATGATTCTACAGCACTTGAGACTCTAGCCTGGGTGTCCAAGGGAGCCTCTATCAAAAAGATAAAAAAACCTACGTGCTTTTCGAATTATTTATTTCACTGTAATAAATATTTCACAGGATATGACTTGCTTTCCTCTACTCCTATAAATACAAAGATTCTGAGCTAGAGAATCAAGCTGGGAATTTACCACTGAAAATGACATTCTAATTTTCATCTGTTTAAAATACAATTCTGTTCCTTGGAATCAGTGTCACTGATACTTTAACAAAATAGAAATGTAGAAGCATTTTAATTACATGCTAAAATTATAAATGCTTCAGATCTAACCCAAAATATTCTTAAGATATCTACAGAAATAACAAGCGAAACATTGGAAATAGATGCCAACCTTTTTTTTTTTTGATATACATAAGTGAAATCTCATAAGTACTTCTGAAACTTTCAACACAGTATTAATAAAACGTGACTTTTGGATCTTCAAGTATATTCCAATAATTTCTAGGGACAAATTACAGTAGAATCTCCTGATACTGACCACTTCCTCAAGCTGACCTAATATTTCATAGACCAGACCAGCACCACTCATCTGTATCAGTACAGTAGGCCTAGTTTCTTATGCTGACCACCTCTGTATGTTGACCAATTCATTATAGTCCGTTTAGTGGTAAATTTACAAAGGTCCTACTGTAGTTATATTAATTATTTTTCCAGATAAATCTTTGAACCTGTCACTTAGGCATCATGGTCATTGTGAGTTGGTATGTAACAAGATATAGTCATCAATGCAAAAAATAAAAAAAGGTAATTCTTCTCAATATAACACATTGTACTTAAAAAAAAAAATTAACCAAGTATCAAAAGGCATAAAGTTCACAACCCACATACCCGGCTGTGCTGTCCTCCTTCCTGCCCTACCGGCCACATGTCTGTGCCCCAAATCAGCTTCCCTTCTTGCTATGACCTGATTAGAGGTCAAGGTTATTTTAACCCCCAAGAAGAACTTCCTACTCTTGTTGGTTACATCTGACCTTCACGGATAATAAAGCTAAATCTGCCTTTTATCTATTACTCTATTTTATTTTATTTTTTATTAAATCATAGCATTAATACCATTATGGGGGTACAGTGTAGTGTTTCTGTATACAATTTGAAATACTTTCATCCAACTGGTTAACATAGCCTTCATGTCTTTTTCTTAGTTACTGTGTGAAGACACATGGTTCATCCTGTAAGGGTACATGTGAATCTCTCTATGACTTTATTTTTTGATGTTTAAATAAAGTTTGCTAATATTAACCTGAAAAAAAG
This sequence comes from Galagoides demidoff, assembly GCA_963574575.1. NCBI lineage: Eukaryota > Metazoa > Chordata > Mammalia > Primates > Galagidae > Galagoides > Galagoides demidoff. Next base: position 5,663 of record CAUYQV010039998.1, read on the forward strand.
GTGTCAAAAATTTCTTTGTCCTAATTTCTAGCTTAGCTACTCTACCTAGGATATCACAAATCTAAGACACAAATGTCAAACTCTTCACGACTGCTTATTTATTCTAATTTTCTGTTTCAAATTAAAAATAGCTTTTGCTCTCACATGAAAAAGAATACAAATCCACTGAAGAAAATAAAAATAAAATGTCTAAAATATTATCAACCAAAAGCAACTTGTATCTGATTATGACTATAAGCTTATAAGTTTTCATAAAATATTTTATACATATAAAATATGCAATCCTTAAAACATCTGCGACTCAAAGGGGTAGGGCGCCAGCCCTGGCCAAAAACTGCAAAAAAAAACCCAAAAACATATAACACAAAATAAACATCTGAGCATTTCTACCAGTTTAAGAAATAGAATTTACTATTAATGTTCAAAATGAAAGCTGTAATTATAAACATCATCTTAAGCATTCTTGTGTCTATGAAATGTTTATATATACCATTAAATGTTACTTAAAGATAAATTCTTTATATAGAATTGCTCTGTTAACATATTCATTTTTCCTCTGTATTTGTATCTATACCACTTCTGATGAACAAGGGTAATTCATTTTTTGATAACTGTAAAGAAGCTCTTTATTCAGATAGTAGGAAAGAGGGTTTTGAGACTCCAAGGACAAAAGTTTTCTTATGAATTATTTTTGAGTTTGTGCTGTAGAAAATGCCAGACTGTTACTAAACTACCAAAAAGAATATCAGGGAACATGAACCTGGGACCCAGCAAAGTGCACTGACCTTGAAGCCATCGAAAGCAAAGGCACGTTCATCGGAGCCGAGCTCCTGATCCGGCTGACACCTCGGCCTGCTCCAGCCAACCCGCATGTCCCCGGCAGTGACAGCCTCAAATTCAAAGTACCACCGTCCCGCCTTCACCGCGTAGGTCTTCTCGGCACGGAAGATTCGGAACCTTTCCCCGGTGCCACTGCACACTTCGGCTCTGGCAGCTGTGGAATTTAAAGAGATTCCAATGGTCATTGCAGGGGAAATCAAAAAAGAAGGGAGGATCCCACTCAGCTTTGCAATTCAGTCTGCAGCAATAATGGGAAGGATGCGTTTGTGGCTAGTTTCACATTTCACCAGGTCTTTTCTTATCTCTGATCAGCCCGCTGGGCGAGGTGGACAGCACTAGGGCTTGTGCCTTGTGCCGGACAGACTGGGGTTCACACCTCAGCGACCCTGTCGGGCTTGGTGGCGTGTCCTCCATGAGCCCCTTTCCACAGGGGAACTCTCTCTGTAAGTGAAAAACCACAAGCGACGTGGTGATTTGGTTGTGATGAGGTGGAAAGGAGACAATAATACAAGAGATCGCTACCTCTAAACCGCTCTGCATAGAAAATAAGTAGATGTAAGGGTGAGAGAGAAGAGGGGAGAAGGAGCCAGGCAGGTTGGGGTAAGAGAGGAAGAGAGAGACAGAAGATGATGGAGGAGGAGGAGTATAGATAACAGGTAGATGACATGTGATAGACAGACAGAGATGACAGATGGATGATAGATATAGGTAAACATTCAATAGATGGATTGATTGATAGACGATAGACAGATGTTAGCTAAATAGATACATAAGGTAGATGACAGACAGATAGATGTTAGCTAGAAAGATACATAAGATAGATGATAGACAGATGACAGGTGATAGATTATAGATATGGCTAGATGATAGGTAGGTATGGATATTTAGTTGATAGAGACAGTTGGTAGTTAGATATACATAGATGATAGACAGACATAGATGACAGGTAATAGACAGATGATAGATATAGCTAGATGATAGGTAGGTATGGATATTTAGTTGATAGAGACAGTTGGTAGATATATGTAGATGATAGATAGGTATAGATAGATGATAGACAGATAGACATAGATGATAGGTGATAGATAATAGATATAGCTTAATGATAGGTAGGTATAGATATTTGGTTGATAGAGACAGTGGTAGTTAGATATACATAGATGATAGATAGGTATGGATAGAGAGACAGATGATAGATAGATGATAGTTGATGGATAGATGATAGACAGACGATAGTTGATGGATAGATGGAGGACACATAGGTATCCAGATAAAAAGGAGACAAGGGAAGGTTATAAACAGCAGAGAATAGTAACCAATGACAAATGTCCCTCTAGGATCCTCACGGGACTCACCGATATTATGTGACACTTTTTCCATCTGGGGGAAGAAACATAAAAGGGTCAGAGTCCAACATCAGGTCAGGGGGTGCAAAGGAGAAGAAAAATATCTATAGGAATGCCATGCAGGCAGGACTCAGAGAGCCAGGAAGGCAAAGCCTCAGACAGGGACTTGAAGCCCAAATGACCATGAAAAGGGAAGTCCCTGGGGTGGGCCAGGGGCTCACTAAATTGATATCTTGAAGGAAACAGTCCACCTCACCCAAGGTCGGGGTTGGACACAAGGAGGAAACTTGAGCAACTTCACTAATGTCACACAACTCCTAAGTGGCAGAATTCAGGAGCCACCAAATGCCACAGCCCCTGGCAGGGGGCAGCAGACACTGCTAACAGCTGCTCACCAACTGGGGGCTACAGGGATGGGCTGTTTGCAGATGTCCCTGACCCCACCCCATTGGTTTGCAATTAATACTAATTATTGTTTCTTTCACTTTAAGATTTGGGAATGACCTTGTCCATAATAAAAATTTAACCATTGACTTGATATGATCAGATTAGAACTGTAAATATAAAAATAATCCAGATAGTTTCAAGGTGTCCAGTGAACACGCAGCTAGGTTGTACATAACAATTTAAGAGTAGGTTAAAAGTAAGGCAGTGAGAAGAACCCAGCTGTAGTATGAGGTGGCTTCCAATGACAGGCTTAATTAATGAAATGATCAGAGTTCTGTGTCCTCACAGCTCACAGAGACCTCAAACTCTTGGGCTTAAGAGATTCTCTTGCCTCAGCCTCCCAAGTAGCCAGGATTACAGACACCCACCACAACACTTGGCTATTTTTTGTTTCACCTGTCATCGTTGCTTAGCTGGCCCAGTTGTGCGGTTGGGGGGAGGTTCGAACCCGCCAGCCTCAGTGCATGTGGCTGGCGCCGTAACCACTGTACTATGGGCACCAAACAAGTTATCTTTATTTTTAATTATATAGATAAGTGCAAATAAAATCATACGTTTATACAAATAAATTAGACTTTCTAAATAAAAAAACAGTCCTGCTGTCAGGACTTCATAAATATAAACAGTACACTCAAGGAATGCAAAGCAATTTTAATATTAGCTTAAATCAAATATTTTGGAAGGCAACTGTGATATAAAAATACAACAGATTTTTCCTGAAAAGCTCCCCTCAAATTTCTCTTGGTATTAAGACATATGACTAATCCCCTGGACCAGTACAGGGAATAAAGAGAACAGGGTGTACTCTGCAGAGAATGTGCAGTGATAGTGATGCAGATTTTTTCAGTCCTGGTTCTTTTTCCTAATGCTGCACCATTCTTATTGGTAACACTCAACCTGAACTTGAAATGAACACACTGTTCACTACAGAATCCCGCAAGGGACCTCACAGTAATGCAGGGTTTTTTTTTCTTTCTTTTTTAACTTCTGTGTATCTTCATCCAAATGTCTGTGTCATTCACAGCTCATAGTCTGTATTCCTTAAATTAGTTTAAAAGAGTAGCTTATAACCAACGTTTACAGAAGCAACAGTTCCGCATTCTGCTTCTAAAATACTAATGGCAAAGTGAAAACCTGGATTCATAGTTTAAAAAATATATGCAAGCAAACTCTAAAAAATTTCTTTTGCATACCCTGTAGCATTGAGAGCCTGAGCTCAGAGCAGGTGTTCTGTAAATACCCACCAAACTTTTTCTAGAAACACAGGCTCTCCTGAACTCTGGACGTGGGTGCCTGGGCAAATAGTTAATGGGCGGCACCACCGTCAAAGGCACAGAACTGTCCCCCAAACACGTGACCTTATGCTTTGATTGATTATAAATATGCTATATCTGTATGTGTTTGTTAGACAACTGTAACTTATGTGTGTTGTGTAAGTGATTTTTATATTGTCATAACAAATATTGACACTAAAATATCAATAATTGATATTAAATGAAGTTAGCAGATATATTTCTAATGCACACTATCAAGTCTGTTGGTACACAAAGAAGAAAAAATTCAGGAATTATAAACCAGCTCATGATTGTGAACAGGGTCTGATAAAAGATGGCGTTCTCAGGACCCCACAGATGTGGCACAGAGCCAGCCCACATCAAAGGACTGATAAAATAACTGTGCCCTGCCCTCCAACGCTACATTTAAGAGACATAGACCACTAGAGGGCAGTCAAGATCTAATTATGTATTAAAATCTGCACTAAACCATAATACCTAGAATCCTTTAGGTCATTGGTCTCCAGCCTTTTTGGCACCAGGGACAGGTTTTGTGGAAGACAATTTTTTCCACAGAAGGAGGTGGAGGGAGGGTTAACGGACGGGACAGTAGGTCTGGGGCTCAGGTGGTGATGCTGTGTGGCCTGGTTCCCTAATAAGCCTTAAACCCCAGTACTGGTCAGTAGCTCAGAGGTTAGGAATAACTTCAGGTCTAATTATACAATACTTTAAAGAATTGTTAGTATTAACCAGCCATCCTTTTAACTTCCTGATATTATTTTGGAAAAGGCAATTCAAACCTTGCTAAAACTCAAATGTTTTAAAATATCACTGAGAACAATACTCCAATATTAATAACTCAATATTGAGTTCACATTAAATCTGGAATCTGTAAGCATTCTGCTCAATAAACAGGAAATAAATTAAAACCCATTAATTACATAGAGTTTGATTCAATTTTATCAAACTTTTCAGGCTCTTAACTTTTAAAAATGTCAGCAAAAGCAATATAGAGAAGTTAATCTTATCTTAAAGATCACCAGACTGATTTTTTTCATATACGATACAATCTCTCACAATTGTCTTTTTCCATTCCCACCATCCTTGTTCAGAAAAACACAATTTTCCCAAAGCCTCCCACCTGGTCTATCTCTAAGCACTTCCCCCCTCCAATCTGTCCCTTCCCACCATCGTCATAGTTACACTGCTATTGTGAACTGTGATCACACGTTAAGCTCTCACCTTAAAACTTCCCAGGACTGGTACTCCTCATACAAATTTATCCTTATTTCTTAGCTGAGTTTATAAGATACTCCATAATTTTTCCTAATCCTAATTTTTACCTTCATCTACTACTATTCTATCCC
>CAUYQV010040000.1:0-12875 GCA_963574575.1 Galagoides demidoff
CCCCGGGCAATTGAAGCAACATCAAAAATACAGTACTGGGACCTCATCAAATTAAAAAGCTTCTGCACAGTCAAAAACACAGTAAGTAAAGCAAGCAAACAGCCTTCAGAATGGGAGAAGATATTTGCTAGTTATTTCTCCGACAAAGGTTTAATAACCGGAATCCACAGAGAACTCAAACACATTAGCAAGAATAGAGCAAGTGATCCCATCTCAGGGTGGGCAAGGGACTTTAACAGAAACTTCTTTGAAGAGGACAGGTGCATGGCCTACAGATACATGAAAAAATGCTCACCATCCTTAATCATCAGAGAAATGCAAATCAAAACTACTTTGAGATATTCTCTAACACCAGTAAGATTAGCCCATATCACAAAATTCCTAAACCATAGATGCTGGCATGGTTGTGGAGAAAAGGGAACACTTCTGCACTGCTGGTGGGATTGCAAACTAATACGTCCCTTTTGGAAAGTCATCTGGAGAACACTTAGAGAACTAAAAATAGACCTGCCATTTGATCCAACAATTCCTTTATTAGGTATATATTGAGAAAACCAAAAATCACACTACAATAAAGCTATTTGTACCAGAATGTTCATTGCAGCCCAATTTATAATTGCTAGGTCATGGAAAAAGCCCAGGTACCCATCAACCCATGAATGGATCAATAAATTATGGTATATGTACATCATGGAATACTATGCAGCCATAAAGAAAGATGGAGACTTTACCTCCTTTATGTTTACATGGATGGAGCTGGAAAATATTCTTCTTAGCAAAGTGTCTCAAGAATGGAAGAGTACTCAATCCAGTGTACTCAATCCTATTATGAAACTAATTTATAGCTTTCATAGGAAAGCTATAACCCAATTTTAGCCCAAGAATACAGGGAAAGGGGAGAGGGAAGTGAGGGGGGGAATGGGTGGAGGGATGGCGATTGGTGGGATCACGTCTATGGTTTATCCTATGGGGGTACATGTGAGTCTGTCTAAATGTAGAATATAAATGTCTTAACACAATAACTAAGAAAATGACATGAAGTCTATGTTTAACCAGTTGGATGAAAGTATTTCAAACTGTATATAGAAACAACACACTGTACCCCATGATAGTATTAATGTACACAGCTATGATTTAAAAAAAGTAAAAAAAAAAATAAAATAAAAATTCAGGGTATTCCCAATCCATGAAAATGGTATATTCTTCCTTCATTTATGTCTATTTATTCTCAAGAAAATAGTACATTCTTCCTTTATTTATGTCTATTTATTCTCTACATAGTGTTCTATGTAGATACCTTACTCGTATTTTATTAGATTTATTTCTAGTATTTGATATTATTATTATAAACAATAAAATTTATTATTTCCTTTCCTATTGTCTATTGCTACTATGTGGAAATACCATGCGTGTTTGTATAGTCATGATATATCTAAAAACCTTGCAAAATGCATTAATTTGTTCTAATAGTGATTCTTGTCTAAATATATAATCAGGCTATCTGCAAAGAATGACTGTTTCATTTGTTATTCTCTGATTCTAATACATTTATTATCATGACTTTTTTAGTTGTAGTAGGACTCAGCATAGTATTGAATAAAATGATAACACTTTTTCTTGTTTAGCATCTCAGAAGAAAAGGTTTTATTATCTCTATTAAGCATTTTCTATGTTGTAGATATTTGTATCACATTAAAGATGTTTCCTTTATTACTAGTCTAGTAAAAGGGTTTTTTTAATCATGAATAGATGTTGAATTTTATTGAATCCTTCTGTATCTACTGAAATTTCCATATTCTTATTTTTTCTTTATTCTTTCTTGTTGGTTTTCTTTACATGTTCTGGAGATTCATTCATTTTTTTTTTACATGTATTTTTGAGTTATTGTTCCTTTGTATTGATGAATAGTATTCCATTATGTATGCATAGCTGTTATTTATTCTTTTATTGATGAGGCTTTTGTGAATATGTGTTTTCATTTTTCTTAGATAAATACATAAGAGTAGAATTTTTTCTTCTACTTTCATTCTCTTTTATATTTGAGGTCTTTCTTTTATAAGCAGCAGAAAAGTGGTTTTGTTGTTTTTTTAATTCAATCTGATCATACTTGTCCTTTTAATTGGAAAAGTTAGTTCGAAATTAATTATAGACATTCAAGTTTGAATTTATTCTCTTTCCATTTGTTCAGCTTCTTTTTTCTCTTTTCTCTCCTTTCTTAACAACACATGGATGTTTTGCTGTTGTTGTTTGTTTCATTTTGTTTCATCTGGCCTCCATTTTAGCTGGGAAGTTATTACTATTCTTTTAGGGTTTATGTTAGTAATCACAGCATATATCTTTGATTTGTTAATATCTAACATAAATTAATACTATTTTTTAGACAGTAGAGAAACTTTCAGTATATTAGCCCCATCTACCTAGCCTATGATTTATGAGCTTTTAGTGCCATGTGTTTTGATTCAATGTATGTCTGAAATTCTAACATATATGTTATTATGGTTTTATACAGTTTATATAATTTTCACTCACATATTTCCCTTTTCTATTGTTCTTTATTCTTTTGGTATTTCTGTGATTCTTTCTGGAAACATATTCCTTCTCTCTGAAGGAATATGCTCTTTCTTATTATTTCCTCTAGTGGGGTCTATGGAGGGCCAATTCCAGGCATTTACTTTCTTTTACCTCACAGTACATAACACTCTCTGGCCTTCAGCCTCCTGTTTTATGTTTTCTGTTGAGTCAGCTACCAGTTTTACTTTTATTCTTTTAAAAGTAATATTTCTTTCCCCCCCCCTCTGGTTTTCAGTATTTTCCTTCTGTTTTCAGTTTTCAACACTTTTACTACAGTAGGTCTAGATTTTTTTTTTCTTTTATATTTATTCTACTTGGGAGTCATAGTACTTGAGTTGGCAGCTTGATGTTTTTTGGTCAATTCCAGATATGTCAGCTACAATCTCTTCAAATATTACTCCTTCTCCTTTTTTCCTCTTCTTTCTTTATAGGATTCCAGTTATGTTATATTAGACCTTTGCATCAGGCCATAGATCTCTTCTGGATTTCTTTTTTCTTGTTCAGTTTTATTCTTTTCTCTGTCCTGGCTTTAATTTGTATGTTTTCTTCAATCCATCTTCTATTTCACAAACCCACTACAAAACACCCCTAACTCTATGTATGGGTGGTACCAAGGTATTCTAGCTTCCATATCATGCCCTCTGTGCCTCTTGTCACTATGGCCTTCCATATCCTGAATCATCTTTTGGCTCTCAGCCATCTATAAACATCTTTTAATGTTGATCTCGGGCATTGTTTACCCCTCTGTGAGATTTTTCTTGAATCTCTCCAAATAGAACCAACCATCCTACATCCCTATTCACCTCTCCCAGACCAGCCTAGGACTTCATTTGCCTACATAGCCATCTCCCACAGGTAGCTTGGAAACTCCAGTTCCTTACTCATCTTTTGGTCTCTAAGGTCCAGCTCAATGCCCAGTATACAAATAAGTGCTAAGTAAATTGTTGATGAACAAATTAGTATAATCTACTCAATTCAGAGTATACATTAGAATCCTGGGGAGGGGGGGATGTGTTTTGAAGAATATTGATGTTTAGGAACTACATTGTATCAAATATAGAGGTGGGACCTGGGCATCAAAACAGGGTTCTTTTTTCCTTTCTTTTAGAACTCTAAGAAGAAGAAGGAGAAAAAAAAAAAAACAATGGAGATGATTCTAATGTGCATCCTAGATTGAGGATTGCTTACTTAATGACTCTGTTTTGGAATGGTGATTTCACTGAAATTGGCTGGGGGCTGAGACAGTTTCCCTGTGAAGAACTGAGTGTGTCCCATGAAGGATATCAGAAGATATGCATCTTGGGGTGGCGCATTTCGATGCAGCTGTCCACCAATGCACAGTACCAGGAATCCTACTGGAGATTCACTCTGGGTGTGTGTGTGCCTGTGCTCTTGGGAGTTCCTTGTGTTATAGAAGTGACAGCCTGGGACTTTAATCCAGTTGCTTGTGTTGGTTAGAAATATGAAGGAAATTCATATTTACTACCTCCTTCTGCAATGGTAAAAGCTAATGGATGTTGGCAGGCACCATCCTTTTTTGTGGGCAAGAGGGTACATAGTTGTCCCTCATTCCAAAACCTTAGAGAGACAGAAGGCAACTGATAAAGGCACACAGGGAAAGAGGAAACCTGATGACAGGCCTTAGGTGAGGCTATCAGCACGACTGCCCCAGCTTAGACCTCTTGCTGAGCTGATATGTGTGCTCCTCCAGTTGTCATAGAAACCGGATCTTTCTTCCTGACTCTCATCCCCTTTGCTATGTGTTTGGTTTCTCATATTTTGATAAAATCAGGTATGCAGTGAAGTGTGCAGACTCCTTCCCACATAACCCACCCCTCCCAATCAATGTGGTTCAAGAGTTGCCTTGTGCCCCGTGAGACAAGTAGGTGCAATGGGAAGCCCTGATTGCCTTGCTCCACAATCCTGCAGCCACCTCCCACTTGGCTTCAGCAGTTATAGTTTGATACTAGAAATCTATGAGTTGAAACACATCAGCTATTTTTTCATTCTCAGATCAGGCACAGACAGGGAAAGTGGATTAATAGAGTGTAAAAATGAAGAAGGAACATTCTCTTGACCCAAAGCGGGTATTTGGGGTATGCTACAATAATTAGAGAGATGGCCCTAATTGGAGAAAAAGAAAAGCAGTCCTCTGTTGGTATCAAACTGGGTTTAATAGAGTGTTAACGAGGCCACCATATTTGCAAGATATCTCAATTGTTCTCTTGACAAGAATTTGTGTCTTCAGCTACATTTGTGGGTAGTGTGCTAAATCCCATCCCTCCAGGCCTTCTGAAATGTGTATTCATGATTTTCTTTTCCATGAAAAAGAGTGTTTTTTTTAGGACACAAGCTTGTTCTTGGTTCTCTGCTATTTTCAGTTGTTGAGGCTAAGATAGGACAATTGTGCTTCATAAAAGTTTGCTTAACGTTTTCTTGTGTCTTTTTTCCAAGGTGGCATTGGCAAATGTAAAGCAATTTCTTTGCCTGAAAGACCAGTAGAGGCTGGGAGAGGGGTGTCTTTGGAGTTCCTAAGCTATGTTGTCTGAGATCCCTGTCCCTGTTACTGATGTCTCTATAGGTCTCTTGGGATGCAGCCAGAGCTGATTTTATCTTGTCTATGACTCCCCATGTAAGCCTTCATGTTGCAGTGAGTGTTTTTGTTCCCTCTCCCTTTTATTAACTATTGTCTCTTATCTAACCAGAAGTTGATAGGACTGACGTTCAAGGCAGGACAATGGTGGAGAATGTATATTAGAGAACATAGATATCACAGATCCAATAAGTTGAATGCCCTGGGAGGGCCACTGTGAGGCATGTTGGACACATGTTTATCTCACCCACCAAGTAACCTACACTTCTAGGATCCATGATGCCCATTCTTCACTATGGCTTAACACAACTAAGATCTTTCATTTCTCATCCCTCATTCAAACTCTTAAGCCTAAGTCACCTTCCCTTTGGCCCTTGTGTTCCTTTTGATCTAAGCATGTGGCATGCAATAGGACAGAATGAATTATTATCCAAATTATTCCTCCATCCAGGTGCTCTGTATCCTTGGAAAATAGTTGAATTTGACTTGAACTGTAGAGAAATCTGTTTCTCATATCCTGACAGAAATTCCTTTGAGGTTGGGGATTTGCTGGGCTTAGGAGTCAAAGAGATGCTTATTTCTTTGTGGAGTGAGCCTTTTCATTCTCTTACAAGAATTCTAAAACCACTGAAGCAACTATGATTTATCTTACTGCATTGAGACCAAGAGTCACATGCAAATAACCAACTAAACCTGGTACTGACAAGTCAATTTTCCAGCAAAGATGCATCACGGCTAACCTGTTTCTCGATGATGAGCAAGCCTGAGAAGTAGATCATTTCTGTAGAGTGATACCTTTTGTAACAGCTCGGACCTGGGGGTCCATTTTGTCTTTAACACGTTCAAAATCTTTAAGAAGAAACTTGATTTACAGGAATTTTGGCCTGTAAATTTTGGCCAGTAGGTTGCCTGAAAATTTCCTTGACCTTAAACCTGTGAGTAGAGATATCAGTAAGGCAAACTTGCCTGCAATCTCTAGCCCAGAGTTTTCTATTTTTAAAAATCACAAGATGTCCCAGTCTCTGAAGCAGGAACCCCCACCCTCCCATGCCATGTTCATTTCCATCACCCGATATCCAATTTTTTCAATGCATCCTGATCCCGACAACCTCTAATCAATGTCTTTTCATTCTGTCCTTAGCATCATTTAACTCAACTTGTGTATTAGTCAAGACAGGCCAGATTATACCATGCTTCTAAAAGTCCAAAACTACAGTGGCCTAACATAATAAAGACTTATTTTTCACTCACATCAAATCTACAGTGGTTCTGGGCAACTCTTTAGGGCAGTCATTCTCCATGAAAAAGCTAAGAAATCTAGTTTCAAGGAACCTCTCCATCTTATACCTATGTCACAGGGATGCTCAGATTCTTCAAGTGATCTATCATGAAAAAACTATCTACAACAGGGATTGGTAAACCTTTTCTTAAAGATATTTGTCACAATTACTGTACTATGCCAATGTAGCATGAAAACAGCCATCAACAATACATAAATGAATCAGTATGGCTGTGTTCCAATAAAATTTAATTTATAAAACAGACAATGGACTGGATTTGACTAGTAGGTCAGTTTTCTGATTCTTTGTCTAGAACTTTTCCACTGGCAATTAAAGGCTTTTGCCTGCAGATGACAGAGATCACTTCACTCACATACTTATTTGCTGAAGCATGTTCCATGGCCATTTCTTCAGGAGCCAGGGAAGGACAATTTTCCCATGTTTTCAAAGGAGACGTGAGGAAATATTTATGAATAATAATGTCTTCACTTTTTCCACGGTATTTTATAAAACTGGGCATACATGGGAATCCTAGAAATAAGAATTAAAGTTAGCCAGTTGCTATGGTCTGATTATTTTTGTTTCCTCTAAAATTCATATGATGAAATCTTCACCCTAAGGTGAAGAGGTGGGGTGGGGCCTTTGGGGTGGTGATGAGGTCATGAGGGTGGAGCCCTCATGAATGGGATCAATGCCCTTCTAAAGGAGACCCCAGATAGGTCCTTTATCCTTTCTGTTGTGTGCAGACACAGAGAGAAGTCACCATCTACAAATAAGGAAATCACTAGACATCAAATCTGTGAGCATCTTGATTTAGGGGTTCTTAGACTCCAGAACTGTGAGAAATTCATTTCTGTTCTTTATAAGACCCCCAGTTTATGATATTTTGCTATAGCAGCTTATGATGGGTAATTTTCTATGTCAACTTGATAGGTATTAAAACATTATTTCTGAGTGTATCTATGAGGGTGTGTCCAGAAAAGATAAGCATTGGGATCTCTGGATTGAGTAGGGAAGATCCACTTTAATCAATGTGGGCAGGTTTTACCCAATGGATTGAGGGCCCACATAGTACAGAAAGGTGGAGGAGAGAGGATTTGTTCTCTCTTCTGGAGCTGCAATGTTCATCTTCTCCACCCTTGGACAGCACAGCTCCAATATCTCAGGCCTTTGAACTCTGAGATTCTGCGCTTCCACACCCTCCTTAGGCCTTTGGCTTTGGACTGAATTACATCACCAGTTTTTTGGTTCTCCAGCTCGCAATCAGTGTATCAAGGGACTTCTCAGTCTCCATAATCATCAGATGAGCTAATTCCATAATACATTTTTCTGGTTTATTAAGGAACTCTAACTCTAACTTAGGCTGACCAGACTAAGATATCATCTTAGATATGAATTTTAAAGCTTTGAGACAATATCTTGCTATGTTACTCAGGCAAGATTGCAGTGGTATCATCATAGTTCACTGTAATCTTGAACTCCTGGGCTCTAGTGATCCTCCTGCTTCAGCTTCCTGAATAGCTAGGACTATAACTAATTTTTGTTTGTTTGTTTAGATCTGGGTTCTCACTATGTTGTCCATGCTGGCCTCAAACTCCTGGCCACAAGCAATCCTCCCTTCTAAGCCTGGAATTACAGAGCAGGAGCAACAAGGCCCAGTTGAATCTTAAATCTTTTAAATCACTTAGTTGTTCTCCATGACCCCAGGCAAATCAGTTAAACTTCTTGAAGTGCCAGCATCCCCATCTCTAATGTGAAGATTGTAATCATTATCTTTCCAGAACTATTTGAGGATCGATTGCAATAGAAAAAGATAAATAATTTTAGAAACTGAACAGAGATTCATGCTGTTATCCTTTACTATTGTGCCTTGAGAGTCACTGGACCCAGTTTCAGGTTATCCTTCCATAACAGAGGTACCTTTACCCACAAAGGCATGGCCATTGGCATGCTGAGCTCCAAATACAAATGGTAGGCAGCCTGGTACAGGCGTTTTTCTTAACTTCTAGAGCAAAAGTCCAAAATTCTTCCTCTCTGCTGTCTCTGGAATATAGCACATAATATTGACGAGTGGGCACAGCTGGAAACCAACAATGCGATGACTAGCTGAGGTAAACAATGAAAAAAAAGGCATACTACCTCCTTTTTTGAGGCAAAATTGCTTTTATGAGTTATGCAAATTTTCTCCCTCTGCCTTTTTCTCTTGGTATCCAGGAGAGTCTCATTATGGCTTAAATAGTTCTCCTAAACCACTTCAATGGTCCTGGTGCATTTGTTAGTCCAACATGGTGTGCTTTAACTCCACTCTGCTTTCAAGGCTCTGGAGTGGCCTGGAGAGGGTGGTGGGGAAGTGAAGGGGTAGGGGTGGAGGGGGAACAAGGGAGGACAGCAAAAGAGGAAGCCTCCAAGGAGCATTTCAAGGAAGGAAACTGATGTTCATTGAGCATTTTCTCTGTGCCAAGAGCACCACACACATTATCTCATTTTATCCCCCCAATAATACGGCAGTGGAGGCTGTCTTATTTCCAGCAGAAAATTGAAACTCAGTGAGTTTAAGGAACATGCCCAAGGTCACACAGTTAGGAAGGGGCTAGGTTTTAAAGCCTGGCTTCACTTCTAAGTTTATCTTAGTTCTCTGCTACCAGGCTGTGTTCTCACAAGGCAATGGCACCTGGGTAGACGTCATTGACCCATCTTTCTTCCTGGCAGTTCACTGAATCTGCCCCACTGAGGGACACTGTACAGATAATCCATTCCCTGAAGGACTTCTGTGCTCCTTCCTCTCCACCTATGCAGACCATTTCATGCCTCTTTCTGTCTCTGAGCCTGCATGTAGGTTTAGGGCTGAGTTTGTAGATTTGGAGGTCATGTTCTATCAAGAAAGCACCAAAAGTCAGTGAAAGGTTAAGGGAAGGAACAGCAGGAAAGAAATAAGAAGCCTTGGAATCTGATTAATAGTAACAATAATATATACTATTAATAGTAGTAATAATAATATATACTATTACTATTTGTCAGCCACTTTCCATGTATTAACTCATGTAATCCTCATAGTAATCCTATGATGTATTATAAATGCTATGTTATTAATTAGATTTCAAAGCATAGGTATTGAGGTAGGTTATACCTTGCCCAGAGTTGCACTGCTAGTTAATGGCAGAACTGAGGCTTGAACGTGGAAAGGAGTTCCCTGTAGTTCTAACACCCTCCCATTTCAGTCATCTGAGAACTTCTTAAAAAGTGCCACTGATGGGCCCTCACCCCTTGAAGTCCTGCTGTATTTGGGGTGAGATAGGGTTAGCACATCAGTATTTTTTAAAGTATTTCCTGGGATAAAGCTGAAGTGCAGACATAATTAGAGCCCTGTATGAGTCATTTATTGTGTCCTGGCTTCTTCATCTGCATATGAGAGGGGTGGGGTTTAGAACTGTGAGCTGTATTTGGGATGTCACAATCATTGAGGGAGTCCTATTAGCATTTGATGGGCAAGTTTAAGGAATGCAAAGCTGGGGACTCAGGTGTTGCTGGGGAATATGTTATCCAAGGAAGAATTTTCGTGGCAAAATTGCCAATAATATCCCACTAGGATAAGGTGCTCTTTGGCTCTCAGAATCTGTGCATGGGTGATTCTAAGTTCTCCCAAGTGGCAAGGGGGGTGGGATGCTTTCCAAGCGCTGAGTGATGAGTCTACAGTAAGCTGCAGAGGAGACAGGCAAGTTGGCAGGTTAATTTCTTCCTGATACAATGACTCCATGACCCTGGGAAAATGTGTCATTAGTCTGGGCCTACGGCCATTTACAAAATGAGATTTAAAAAATAAATCCAATGGGCTCATCTGAGAATTAAATAAAACATCATATGCAAATAACCAAGCATAGAGGTGCTTGGCACATAATAAATACTTACAAACAATGCACCATGCTCACGACGAAATTAATGTCATTTTCCTCTTCAGGTTGATTAGAAAAGCATCTGTGCTAATTCATGTAACGCATGATAAAAGCAACATAAATAATAATTACAGGTGCTCACAATGATGAAGGTATCCAATTGTGTGCTTACTGTATTCAGCACCCAGCTCTGCAAAAATTGTTGGTTCCTATACTCTTATTCAAAGGAAAATCTTTTAAAAGACCGGTAAGTTCCCCAATAATAAATGTCACAGTTCTGGCATGTTTCTATTGTTACATTCAAGTAAGCTAAAGAATAAAGCATGCAAACAAATAAATGTATACTTACCTATGGCAGAGAACTATAATGCCATGTGAAATCCTACCCCCAGCACAGATGCCGTTTCAAAGAAGGAGATGTTAGGATAAAAAGATCCTTTTGTTATAGAGCAGGGTGAGGAGTGTGAAGAGGTAGACTGCATTATGATCCAAAGGGATATAAATGTTGGGGATATGGGAGAAGGAGGAAACTGACCCAGAGTTGCTATGAGGAACCTGGAGAAAGGATCAGGCGATAAGTGGTTCATCCTCACCTTTGTCTTTCCATGGAATGCTGCAGCAAAGTGTTCATTTTTGTCCTTAAGTCCTTGGAGACTTGAGCCTATTCTTTAAGCCTGCTAGAAAGTGCTGAGTTTCTTCAAGTGGGCCTTGGTGCAGGAATGATGAGTGTTTGTGAGTTTTCACATTCCTGAGCTGTTCTTCACTCCATTGATGGCTGTGGCTTGGAATCAGCAATAGACTAGTGTCCGTCATTGAGGAATGGATGAGCCAACAGGGAAGACATCCATGTAGTGTCCATCATTGAGGGATGGGTAACTGAACATGGAAGACATCCATCTGGATGCTATTTAGCAGGAGGAAACAACAAACTGGGTTGTTTACCAGCAACAGTTGGAGAATATAAAAACTGAATGAGGCCATTAGCGTAGTGCCATTTAAGCAAATGTAAAATATGCAAACAACAATAAAAGTGCCACACATTTTACGAGGATACGTAAAATTCAGAGATTCATATTCAACATATTTGAATGGTAGGATAAGAATGTACAACAGTAGTAGGATGGATAAATGGATGGATGGATAGATGGATGGATAGGTGGGTGGATGGGTGGATAGATGGATGGGTAGATACACTTTAAAAATCAAACAAAAATGAGAGGCCTAGAATAGGCTAATGGTTATGGAATTGGGAGAAAATATTAACTCTTCTTACTAAACCACATTCTTCAAAACATCCCTGCAACAAGTCAGAAATTGGTAGCAGAAATAAAATCCACATTTTCCATTTGGTCTTATTCAGGGAGCTTGCAAAATTAGTACAGATTGGTAGATCACTCCTAGCAGATTTGAGAGCTAGTTGCACTGATTTTTAAAAGTTAAAATGCTATTTGAAGGCCAATCTAAAAAAGGTATGTAACGTATGGTTTCAACTATATGATATTCTGGAGAATTTAAAACTGTAGAGAGTTAAAAAGATGAGCAATTGCCAGAGGTCTAGGGACAAACAGGGGAGGGAGAAAGGGATAAGCAGGTATACGACAGAGTATTTTTTCAGGGCAGTGAAACTATTCCATAAAATACTATAATAATGGGTTTATGTTATTATATAGTTGTCAAAACCCATAAAACAAAATGCAGAAAATAAAGTTCTCATATAAACTCTGAAAATTCATAATAATGTACACGTATCATTGTTGGGTCATTAATTGTAACAAATACACCATGCCAAAAAAGAAATATTATTTCAACACAAGATATGGCACATGAGAACACAAGAGGGCAATAGAGAGAGAGTTACATCAAACTAAGACTAAGATGATAATCATGCTGGGAGAAGTTCATGTCATATGCCTCCAAGCAAACCCAAACAGAGCTCTGAACAGAACATGTTTTCTCCATAGAAAAATGGGATAAATAGATGCACTGCTCATTGAAGCTAGAACTGGTTATGCAAATCCTCGTACAGGGAAAGACACATCTATTCCCCTTTGCATACAGTAAAATAATCTTAGAGAGTTCAGGAGTCTAGTATAGAAGGGAATGAAGTCTTTCATTGACTTATTTGTTGATGAAAACCTTCTTGAATTTTCAAAGCCAAAGGGAACACATCTCAAAGACCAAGGAAGAAGTGATTTAGCTCTTATATTATTATTATTGTTTGGAATTCATTGAGGGTACAAAGAATTAGGTTACACTGATTGCATTTGTTAGGTAAATTCCTTCTTATAATTGTGTTCCACACCCAAGACGTGTGCCATATGCTGTGACCCTCCCAAGCCCACTCTCTCCTTCCCTCTCTCTGCCTCCTCATTCCCCACCATGTATTAGGTCATCTGCTGTCTTCATATTAGAATAGAGTACATTGGATTCTTGCTTCTCGATTCTTATGATGTTTACTAAGAAGAATGTGTTCCATTTTTGTCCAGATGAAAAAGATGTAAAGTCTATAAAAATACAAAAGATGTAAAGTCTCCATATTTT
>CAUYQV010040012.1:0-33993 GCA_963574575.1 Galagoides demidoff
CCAAACAACAATGATGGCTGCAACCAAAAAAATAGCAGGGTGTTGTGGTGGGTACCTGTGATCCCAGCTACTTGGGAGGCGGAGGCAGGAGACTCGTTTGAGCCCAGGAGTTGGAGGTTGCTGTGAGCTGTGATGCCATGGCACTCTACCCAGGGGGACAGCTTGAGGCTTGGTCTCAAAAAAAAAAAGAGCAAAGGGAGAGGAGGAGGCAAAGGAGTCAGAGAGGAAGAGCTTCCTGTCTGGAACAGTTGAGAAAGGAGAAGGTCCAGGGTGTGGCCTGCCAGCCGGTGACTGAGTTGTAGCAGTGCCCATGGGCACTTAGGAGACAAAGGTTACCTCTGTAGGATGACTGTGCCAATGAAAAGGATGCACAGTGACAGCAGGAGGGGATGGACCAGGTAAGTGCCCAATGGCGGAAAGCAGCCAGTTAGGGCCCCAGCACGAGAAGCTGTGATAGGAATGGAAGAAGGGAGGCTCCTGCTCCGCCTCCCAGCCCTGTGGGGAGGGAGAACTAACACTTTTCTCCGTTACTGTCCTTCCACTCGCAGTGGGGGTGGAAAGTCATGGACTGATAGGATGTGGTCTGTGCTTTCACCAAAATCTGTTCTGAATACAGTTTCCCAAATGTTAAAAAGAAAAGAAAAAAAAAACTATTTCCTCCGGCTTTTCACTGATTTATAAATGTTCTTGGAATTGTCCAAAGGAAGGAAAATACGAGTACTGCATTTTCAGGTTGAATTATGGTAAATAGGGCATGAAGAGACTTAGAATACGCATAGATTTTCAGAGCCCGAGGTGGGGCTCGAGGGGGGAAAAATCAGCCTGCATATTAGTCTCATGAAAGCGTTCCCGTTTCTCATTCATTTGGTCATAATTACAGGGACTCTGTCTTTGAGTCAGGAATTTTACTCAGCTCAGGGGATGAAACAGATCCAGTCTCTGCCCTTGGAAGCGACATACAATAAATAATTGAACTAAGAAGTGAAGCTATTCTAACTTGTGAGTGCCAGGAAGAAACCACAGGGACTGGAGAACAATGCCTGATTAGAGGCCAGCAAGATCTCAAGCTCTCGGGGCTGGGGAGGATTTGGGTTGAATGTAATGAATGAGAAGGAACCAGCTGTGCAAACAGCCTGGAAAGGAGTGTTCCAGGTAGGGAACAGAAAACAGCACCTGCCGAAGGAAGAAAATTCTGAGGTAATAGCCAATATTTTCCACTTTTTTTCACATTTTTCCATGGATGTTACTTTGTGACCTCTTCGAGTATTTCTGCTTTGTCCAAGAGTCACTTCACGCTGTCCTAGGGCCCTGAGAGCAGCGTGTTGCCATTCTGAATGGTAAATGCCAGTCAGATCAGATTAGAATTAAGTACAAATGCGACAGCTGGAGGAGTCACAGGAATGTGGGTATGAATCTTAAAGTTCTGTTTGGCAAGCATGTAGCAGTCAAGTATGAATTGTAGCATCTGTATGCTGCTCAGCGTCCTGATTCTGAAGTTGACAAGTGGCAACTAATACCTTGTGACAAATAACTTTCTTAGGGGCCTCTGCGTGGAGGAAAAACAAACCTCCTAGAACTGTCCACATGGACAGCGCTGAGAGAATGGAATCTGTAGTGCAACTTCAGAACAACTTTTGAGCATTTTTTTGGTGAATACCATTCACTAGTAACCTTTCTTTGGGGATTAAAAAAAATAAACAGTTAATAAATGGAAAAGCTGCAAAGATAGTTCAAGAGAGTTCCTGGACAGCCCTCACCTGATTTCTCCTGTTACGTGCATTAGCATCTTACGTGGCTGTGGTGTTTGTCAGGCCTAAGGAACTGACATTGGAGCATTACTGGTAACTGAACTCGACTTCTTTTGGATTTCACCAATTTTTCCATCAGTGTTATATCTCTGCTTCCAAATCTTGTCCAGGGTCCTGCCATTGCCTCTAATCCTCACACCTCCCCAGTCTCCTCTGGTCTGTGGCAGTTTCTCAGTCTTTCCTTATTATTCATGACCTTGACAGTCTTTAGGAATACTGTAGGACATTCCCTAATTTGAGCTTATCTAATTTTTTTTTAAATGCTTACACCCCGGTTATGGATTTGGGGGAAGAAGAATATCACAGAGGCTGAATGTCCTTCTCATCACATCACATCCTAACAAAAGAACAGGACGTCACTGGTGATGTTCACTTGGCTCACTTGGCCAAACTAGTAGTGACGTTTGCCAGATTTCTCCCCTGTTACTGTTTTTCTCTTTAAGAAGTTTGTTTTATTTTATTTTATATTTTGAGACAGAGTCTCACTCTGCCACCGTGGATAGAGTGCCATGTTGTCATAGTTTACAGCAACCTCAGACTCTGGGGTTCGAGTGATCTTCTTGCCTCAGGTTCCTGAGTAGCTGGGACTACAGGCACCTACCAAAACACCCAGCTAGTTTTTCTATTTTTAGTAGAAATGGTGTCTCACTCTTGCTCAGGCCAGCCTCAAACTCCTGAGCTCAGGCAATTGACCTGCCCAGCCTCTCTTTAAAGAGTTTTTAAAAATCAATTCTTAAACTACAGAAGTAATGACCAGGCTTGGTAGTTCATGCCTGTAATCCTAGCACTCTGGGAGGACAAGGTGGGTGGATTACTTAAGCTCAGGAGTTGGAGACCAGTCTGAGCAAGAATGACACCTCATCTCTACTAAAAATAGAAAAATTAGCCAGGTATGGTGGGTGCCTTGTAGTCCCAGGTACTGGGGAGGCTGAGGCAGGAGGATCGCTTGAACCCAGGAGTTTGAGGTTGCTGTGAGCTAGGCTAAGGGCATGGCACTCTAGGCTGGGCAACAGAGTGAGACTCTGTCTCAAAAAAAGAGAAAAAAAAACCTACATAAGTAATAAATACATGTAAAAAAGTGAAACATTACTGAAAAGTCCAATGGCCCTTTGGCTACTCTCACCATGCCAGGCCTCATTCCATCTCCCTAGAGGTAAATACAGTTATTGCTCTGAGCCTTTTAAATGCATTTATGTGCATATATGTGTGTCCATAAAATGTGTAGAGGATGATTTTGTTTTAAATGTATGTATAAACAATGTGTCACACTCTGTGGGTATCTTTCTGCAACTTGCTTTTTTCACCCAACAACAAACATGATGTGAAGGTCTGCAGTTCTTTTTAAAGACTCGATAGTATTGTATTGTATACTACAGATTACACAGGCACTTGCCACTACTACGGACCCTTGTCCCCATTTCCCCCCTACTAAAAACCAGGCCTAATGAACTTTCTTATGAGCCTGTGGGTTTTTTAAGAGAAGATATTTAGGAGTGGATTTTCTGGGTTACAGAATATACATGTTCAAGAATTTTCATCCTGTTAAAGTGGTTGTAGCATTTTCCAACTTATGAGAGTGCCTTATCCATTTTAAGATTGAACATATTTATCCAAACATTGATGATATTTGTGATGTTTCTATCACACTTGAAGTGACCTTCTACTTGCCATTAGCATTGAAGCCTGGCCCCTCTTTCTTTCAACACAGTTCTAATTCCAGATGTACTTAAAAATCAGAGATTAGAGAAAAAAGAAATGTCAAATTTTCTTATAATTGCTAATTAGTTATAATTTATGACTAGAAAGAGATAATTCTGCTGAAAATGGACTGCATTCATTTATATTCCCCAGAAAAAAATTAAAAATAATTTAACTATAAGCCCAGTCAAAAGATGGAATGGACCAGCCAGGCCTGTATGGGTCATCTGGAATTATAATTCTGTCAAATCAAGTTGTGTACAATGCCTTTCCCCAAGAAAGCATATGTTTATCAAAGTGGCTACTTAGGGACATTACATACTACTTTTAAAGATATGGTAGAATATCGTATTTTTATTTTAAAGATATGGTTTAATTCTTGCACTGTTCTTTAACTTTATGGAGTGGTGAACAGCAGAAAACACGGCCTCCAGGTGACGGGGTCAGGGAGCCATGGGAGAACCTCTTTCTTTGAATCTCCTCACTGGCCACACCAAGGAGGGCAGGAGGGGGCCACTGTGTGTCCCCGTCTATATTACTGCTCCGTCCTCTTCCAGAGACAATGTGACATACGGAGAGAACAGATGTGCGGTCACAAAAAGGGGGTTGTATCAAGAAGCTCCAAAGTGCAAGAAGTTCCGGGAAACATAAAACACCTTTTCCTGGTTCTCCTCATCAAGTACAATAGAACTTTCACTTCTAACAACAAACATTTTCTGACATATAGTTATGATAGACAATTCAGAAAATATAGAAAAGTACAAAGAAGAAGATAAAAATCATTCATTATTAGACCATCTAAAATAGCAACAGTATTATCAATATTTGGTATATATTCTTTAGTCTTGTGTGTGTGTGTGTGTGGATAAACACACCTAAGCTGTAGACATTTGGGGTGTGGGGAATAAATAATACACTCAGTCTCCCTCTAATTATTTGTCCCATCCTCCCCCGACTCCATTGCCCCTGCTGACTTCCCAGGAGAAATAAAATGAGATTTGTAATCACTGGGAATTAAGGAACTGTCAAAATACATGAATTTGGTCATGTTGGCAAAGAGCCATGTGTCAGAGTAAAGGTCAGAGGATTTACCTACCCGAGGAACAAAGAATGAACAGAGATGGCGTTGACCTTCTGATTCTGAGCAGCCCTCTGTTTGCCTGCCCTGTCTCTGGTTCCCTGAGGAAATACACTCCTGGACTTTTGGTATCTCCTAAGCTTCCTCTGTGGGCCGTGGCTGTTTCCCTGTTCCTGGAGGATGCTGGGCTCTTGCGGTTTTCCTCATCCCAGTCTCTCCATGCTCCCTCCTTTCTTCCTGGCAATCTGCCCAGCCAGTGGGGCTTTTGTCATCCATTCAAATGTCTTCCAGTGCCACTTGACGTCACCTTCTGTTCTGTCCTATGTAATTCTGGGTAATTTTTAGAAGAGGCTGTAAAGGTCACAGTCCCATCAGAGAAAGGATTTGCTCACCACCTCCCTTCTGGGACTACATGGGGCAAAGTTGAACTTCACCACGAGAGCTCTGCAGGCCCAGGATGCAAAAGGCTCACAGGACGCTCTCACCCTAAATTCACAGGAATTGGCAAAATTCAGCTCCCTTATATTCTCCTACAATTAAAAAAACAGAGAACAAGACAGTGTTCTTCACTTTGGAATGACGATCTTGTGTGTCTGTTGCAAGGAACAAGCATGTGCCACATCACCTCCCAGAGTTTTTTCCAGTCCCAGGCTTGTGGGACATTTACACAGAAATACACCAGAGCCACAGGCCTGGAGCAGACAGGAGCTAACTCTGTTCACTGGGCAACCACTCGTGTTACCTGACCGGCAACTTCGACTCTCACCCATTCTTCTGAACACTCCTGTCAACATTTTCCTTCCCCGCTGCCTGGTAATCTATCTTTAGAGTCTTGAGGACAGTATTTGTTAAAATTAGGTTTGGCTGTTGGTCACGGTAAAACAAAATGACAGAGGATTAAAGGAGATGAAAATTTCTCTCTCTCCCGGGGTGGGGAAAAACCAACTCAAACTGTTTTTCCTCTGCTCTTTCACCTCTACAATAATCAACACAGGAGACTTCGGTGACCAAGTGTGTGGCTGTTTCTCCCCCTACACCAACCAAGTAATCAATTTTGCAGAGGCCGCCTCTAATTCAGTTCCTACGTCGTTTACCTGGAGACAGCTGAAGACCAGACCACCCCTCCTTTCTACCTATTGCAAGTCTAGGCCTCAGGAACAGTTGTGGTTCCCCATGGCCTCAAGTTGGGGTTCCCATGGCCCCCCTTTCAGTTTCAACTGATTTGTTAGAAATGCTCAGAGAACTGAAGGAAACACAGTTGTCAGTTTATTACCAAGGATATTTTAAAAGCAGTCAGATGAAGAGAAATACAGGGTAAAGTCTGGAGGCGTCCCTAGTGCCAGAGCTTCTGTCCCCTGGAGTTGGGGTGCACTACCCTCCCAGCATGGGGGTGAGTTCTTGTTCACCTTCCTGTCAGCCTCCATGTGTCCAGCTGTTCAGATGTTCACTTAGCCCTGTGCTCTTGAACCTTTTGTGGAGACTTCCTGGGATAGGCATGCTTGCAGCAGCATGGACAACTGGACAAAGGGTGTGATCTAATACTAATAGGCTGAGTGGGGACACCCAGCAAGGCCTGCCTGTTCCGATTCTTCTGGGCCTCTCTTGGTAGCATTCTTTCCTCCAGGGGATGGGGGAGCACCCTCTCTGGAATGAGGGTCTTATGACCCACAATCAGATTAGGGTCCTGCTTTGGACGGGTGAAAGGAGGGCAGGAGAAAGTCAGAGAGAGAGGGGAAGCTCTTCTTCCCAGAAGCTCCAACATGGCACTTTGACTCCAATTCTGTCAGTCACATGGGTACACCCAGCTGCCAGAGAGGCTTGGAAATGTCATTTTTATGTGGGTGGCTGGGTGCCAAGATAAATATTTAATTACTGTAGGAAAAGAGGAAAATGGCTATTGGGGAAAAACTGTCAGTTTCTACCAGGAGAACGTGGAATTCCAAGAACCAGCTATTAGATTCTAAGTGACCCAGAGGGGTTTGTAGCCTCAGGCATTGCCACTCAGTGCTTTTGTGGGGACCAACGCTATTCTGAAAAAGGAGATGAAAATTTAAAGGAGATGAAAATTTCTCTGTCTCCTAGGGTGGGGAAAAACCAACTCAAACTGTTTTTCCTCTGCTCTCTCACCTCTACAATAATCTTAGGAGAATGGGGTGTATGCTCAAGGACAGGCAGAGAGGGCAACTAAGAGGCTGCCCAGAGGGCTGGGGCCGGACCACAAACAAACATTACCCTCATCACCATTTCCCCTGGGCCCTGGCAAGGATGTGTGTGTGTATGACCACATCCTTCTCAGCAGCAGGGACGGATGATGACTGTGGAAATAAGTGTCACCCATGAGTGCTGTGACGGATCCCACAGGGCTGACTGACCACAGTACTGCCATTCACGAAAAGTAGCTTCTTCAGCACCCCCAGGAACTACGCCAGAGGCTTTATACACATTCTGTTATTTAATGCTCACAGCAACTTATTATCACTTTTCATTATCATACCATTTTCCAAATGTGAAAACAGGCTCAAGACTTTAAATGATTAAATCATATAGCTAATAAGTAGAAAGAGGGTCTTAATCCATTGTTCTCTCCATGTAGAACAAGTCTAGAGAGGTTCAAGTTCCAAGCATATACATTCTTGAAAAATGTGTGTATCAACTTCCATAAAGTGAATCACGCAAAAGGCAAAAAAAATGGGTGGCTGCTATTTAAAAGCTGTGAACACTTCATAAAACGAAGCATTGTTTATGTAAAAACAGGGACTTCCCAAGTTCATTGCCGAAATCTAGATTTTTATGTATCAGGTTGAAATGGAGCAAGATGTTCTTCTGTTTACTCATCTAAATACATTTATCTTTGGATTATGAGGTTTACTTTTTCTTTTTTTGCTATGACCCAACTGTGATTTTGTCAATAATATTGCAGATGTTTCCATAATTCAACTGACGCTAATTTCTTATAGACTGAGAATACAAAGGATGGTGAGCTGTCAACAGAACAAAGTGAAAATGACTTAGCACAGATAAGTCTCAGCCAACACCCTGACCGGCCCTTCAAGAGGAACAAAGAGACAGGGTAAAATTAAATCATTTTATTAGTGACTCAAGGGAGTGGATTAAAACACTGCGGGGGGGAAACTGAGTGTCTGATTAATATGTAGTTTACATGTTAACTCAAAAATATTTGATGTCAGGGGCGGTGCCCGTAGCTCAGTGAGTAGGGTGCTGGCCACATACAGCAAGGCTGGCAGGTTTAAACCCAGCCCAGGCCAGCTAATACAACAATGACAACTGCAACAACAACAACAACAACAAAATAGCTGGTTGTTGTGGCGGGAGCCTGTAGTCCCAGCTACTTGGGAGGCTGAGGCAAGAGAATCGCTTTAGCCTAGGAGTCTGAGGTTGCTGTGAGCTATGACACCATAGCACTCTGACCCAGGGCGACAGCTTGAGACTCTTAAAAAAATTGATGTCAGAATTTGAAGGACTGTCAAAACAGGTTAGAAAACTATGTTTTTAATGAGAGTAATGGCTAGGAGAAATTTCTTTTTATATTATATACATATAATTATTTTCCCTTCCATACATTTTTAAAGGGAAGTGATCATGAAACTCCTTTAAGTTAAATACAGTGACTTCAATTTGTATGTGAATTTTCTGAACCACCTTGAAGTGAAAGGCATTATTAAATCTCTCTGCTGCTAAAGGTACAGCTATGCGATGACGCTGCGGTTGCTGGGCTTGGATGATGGCCCCCAGCCCACTGACAGGAATCCTGTCCTGACAAGATGGGCCTACTTGTCCTTTTTGTATCTGCGCCACCTGCAGATCAGGGAACTACAGGTATGCGGCTGACAGCAGAAATGCCTGGTTGTCTAGAAAAGAACGGTTCTGCTATTGCAACTGCAGGGCATTTTTAAGCTTTTCCCCTTTGCTTTTTTTTAAACACAAAATCAGCCCCTTTCTGGGGCAGTTTGTTCCTTTCTCCACAGTGGGGTCGACCTGCCGCCCTTAAGGCTCTCATCAGGTTTTCTCTGTAGGGTGGGGCAGGGCAGAGACGGGCTCCTGATTCTGTTCTTTGTTTGTTGCAGCGCACCTGCTTAGGCATTCTGAACTACTTCAGATCTGTGGAGCGAACCCTGACAATCAATGCTTCGGGCCTTACCTCGGTTTCAGGGAACCTGGTCCCTACCAGGGAAGCGAGTTCCCGGGTAAATATAGCTGAAGGAGGCTTGGGCACCTCGCATGGCCTGGGATCTCACCACTATGTCCATGGGACCCCCGCTGAGCGCTCGGTGAGCCATCCTCCTGCGTCTATCTTCCTTTACCATCAGCCTCCCTCTTCTTAGTGCCTGGAATCAGTTAATGTAATAAAGTAACAGGTGGGAGTTTCTTAAGGGAAAATGGCTTTTAAAAATGTAGTAAAAGGGGAAATGGCTTTTAACCACAAACCCCCTACAATGCCTGCTTGAGATCAAGACACAGGCAGAGAGTACCCTAAAAGCAGGATTGGAGGCCGTGATGTTGGGGAGCTATTTCAGAATAAGGGGGACCATTTCTGTTATCCTGGCCTGAGAGCCACATCCTTTCAGAGAAGCTCTTGTAAGACCCGCCCCAGCATTACTAGAGATATCTCTTTACCTCTTGCCTGTTTTCTAAGCCCCTAATGGAAAAAAAAAAAAAAAAAGTAGACTAAAAAACAGATGTAGAAAAGATTTGAAAAAGTATAAAAAAATCTTTTAGCCCTCCACCTGAAAACCTACTTGCCCCTTGGTGCTTTTCATGTCTCGGGAACATGTTTTTTTATAAAGTCTATACATTTTCAGCCCTTCCTAACAAAAGCCCAGTAAGAAAACATTTATATTAACTCCCCCTCTTTGGGAATAAAGCTGAGAATGCCTACATTTTATTGGCCTATTTTAGATGCTCTTGCAATATTTCAGTCTCAACCCTCTAGAAAATTTATTCCTGGAGATAAATGTTAATATGAATTTTATCTTCTTAAAAATTTTAGATTACCAAATGTGAAAAATAAAATCTATTTAGCTACTATGGAAAGTCTTTTTTTTTTTTTTTGAGACAGCGTCTTATTTTGTTGCCCTCAGTAGAGTGCTGTGGCATCATAGCTCTCAGCAACCTGAAACTCTTGGGCCCAAGCTATTTCTTGCCTCAGTCTCCTGAGTAGCTGGAACTAACAGGTGCCTGCCATGATGACAGGTTTTACTCTTGTTCAGGATGGCTTTGAACTCCCGAGCTCAAGTGATCCACCCACCTTGGGCTCCTCGAATGCTAAGATTACAGGTGTGAGCCATTGCGCTGAGCCCAGCAAGTCTTATTCTAAGCTAGTGTGATTCCTGATTTAGGCCTGCCTTGTCTAGAAAATCTTAGAGTTAACTGTCATTCGTGTGCTCACTGTTCAGAGCAGTACAGTCTGATGGAAATATAATGCAAGCCACATACAGAATTTAAATTTGTCTAGGGGCCAGAAAATAAGAACAAAGAAACATGTGATATGAATTCTGATAGTATGTGTAGCACAATGTAAGATGCTATAATTTCCACGTGTAATCATCACTAAGAAGTCATTGACAAGATAGTATGCATTTGTTATACTGAGTCTTCAGGATCTGATGTATGTTTTATATGGACAGCACATTTCAGCTTGGAAAAGCTGCATTTCAAATGCTCACTAGCAGCTGGTATCAAGAGGCTGCCGCACTGCACAGTTCAGCTATAGATACTAGGAAGTGTTTTCTTCCTTCCCCAACCCAGTCGCCTAGAGTCCCGCCTTTATACCCTTCCCTCCCCTAACAAGCACTCCCAACTCCTGTCCCCTCACCACTCAGACTTCCTCTCAGATCCTCCTCTACCCAGCTGCCTTCTCCCCTGGATCCCGGCTCCTTAGGCCTAGTTTGCCCCTCAGTGGAGCTAGAGAGGACGGTTTAGCCACTTTAAAAACAAACACACCTGGCTCGATGTCTGTGGCTCAAGCAGCTAAGGAGCCAGCCACAAACACCTGAGCTGGTGGGTTCAAATCCAGCCTGGGCCCGCCAAACAACAATGATGGCTACAACCAAAAATAGCTGGGCATTGTGGCAGGCACCTGTAGTCCTAGCTACTTGGGAGGTGGAGGCAGGAGAATTGCTTGAGCCCAGGAGCTGGAGGTTGCTGTGAGCTCTGATGCCACAGCACCCTACCCAGGGCGATAGCTTGAGGCTCTGTCTTAAAAAAAAAAAAAGAAAAAGAAAAGAAAAAATAAAAAACGAAAACAAACATGCCTATAAAACAAATACATCTTTGTCTTACTAGTATTGATCCTACTTATACAGATATGATGGATCCTGTATATATATATATATATATACACACACGTTATAATAATAATAATGTCTATTAGCATACTGACATATAGTGCTGTATATATAAAAATACATATGTATATATAATGTCTATTAGCATAATAATGGCCACATACAGAATTTTAAATATATATATATATTTTTTTTTCTTTTACCAACAAGCCCTCTCTCCCACCCCATCCCCATTTATTCTGGGGTTAGGTGGAAGAGACAAATACTATCCTGCCCCATTGTAGGAGGAACTTCTCAGGAGTGACGCAATATTACTTTCCTATGCCCTCATTAATTACAGGGATTACAGTATCCTGAAAAGCTCTCAGCTGCTATTACTTCAGTGTACCTTGAGAAAACCACTCAAGGAAGTGGCCTGTTGTCAGAGTCTTTAATAGGACCATGGGGTTTAGCTACACCCCATGGGTGTGGTCTTATAAGCATTCAGGGTACCCTGGCCTGGTTGGTGTGATCCTTTCCTGTGCAGGGTTGGCAGGCTAATCTGTCATGCTGATCTGTCATGCTGATCTCACCAGCCCCAGCCCCAGGCCTGCTGGCAGTAAGACTACTGGGCTTACCGCACCTCCGAGAAACGCCTAAGATGGAGACCCCTTTCCTTTCCCTGGGCCCAGAGTATTTGATCCCCTGAGGAAAGTCTTGGGCTAGTATTAACAAATGTTCATTCCACAATGCCTAGCATGATTTCTAGGCAGAAAAGTCAAGTTTGATTCCAAAGTTTTGGCCTGAGGATTTGAAAGTTTTGAGTTGTCATCAACTGAGATATGGTTGGAGCAGATTTGTCAGGAAGATCAGTACTATCTCAGTTCGGAATGTGAAATGCTTCAGATGCTTATGAGATGTTCTCGTGGCCAAGGAAGTAGTGGAGAGTTGGCTACGTGCCTTCCATGTAGTAGATACACAATACCTGCTTGCGAGGTTACAAAAAGACCATGGACATGAAAGTGTTTTGCAAAGTATATCTTGCTGTTCAAATGCAGAACAATTAGCAAACTAAGAGGACAGGTAGAAGAGATGAGATCTTTGATTTTCTTTTTAAAAGACTGTAGCCTATGGATTGAGTCATTCATCCAACAAATTTTGATGGGATTTGGGGGCTGAGCTATTGTTATCTGAAATTAATGTAAGATGATTTAGAAAAAGGTAAACTAGCCAGAAAAATATTATCTATATTACTAAGATGCCTGAAATTCACATTAACAAGTGATGGCAGAAGCTAAGGTTGAAAAGCAAGAAAGACGGGCCATGCATGGCCTTTCCTACAGTTACTACATTCAGCAAGGAGTTACCTTGACTTCAGTTAATTTTTAGACTCGACAATATATGAATTGTTCCTAAGATCATATTTTATACCAAAACAAGGACTTATTGCCTTCTCCTTTCTGCTGCTCCTCCAAGCATAATATTGAAGGATCAACTCTCTAGACCACAAAACTTTTAGCAGGAGGGTTTTCCACATGACTGTGAAAACAATTAAAAAGGAAATAAGGAAACGTCATAGTGACCGGGCCATAACCCTGCGTGAAGCAATTTGGTCATCTGATCTTTGAAGTGCATCTCCTGTGCAAAGTCTAGCAAAAAGAGAAGGAACATGAATGCTTATATGGAGATCTGAACTCTGGGGCATGAGGCGGGAGAGTGAGCCATGACCATTTAAACAGATGATGGCATTTGAGTAGGCAAGTTGACAATCCTATTGTTTTCTATCAGGTTGGAATCCAATCTATTCCCTGAAAGTCTTACAGAATTCCTCTGAACAAGAACATTTGGAAAGGTCTTTTCCAGTAAAGTAGATAAAGTATAACACATTAAATTGCCCCTCTTTCCTCAATGGAGAGCTCCTTTCATATAATGAGACAGTTGCTAAACACCAATAGGAGCCAGCGTGGTCATTTATAAATTTAAGACTATTTAATTTCTGTATGCAATGCGTCATTTCCTTAGCATCCTTTCTGTTTTTCTGCTGGTACCAATCATTTTGAAAGAAATGATAATTTCACTCTTAGAATTCTAGTCAAAGGAAGCTCCTAGTTATTAAAAACTTTTATGACTAAAGAATAACAAGAAGCAAAAGGAAACAACATCCTGCTAGAGAAATGCCTAACTATGAGATATCTTTGTGATGAAATATTATGAACCATTGCTGTCATTTAGAAATGCTCACACACTTTTACTTATTAGAAGGCTTTTAACTTTCTGCTTGTGTGATTAAGAATCTAGAACATAACAGACATAATGGCACATAAAAATTGAACTTGATACTGTAAGCACAGGCTTTTATAAGAATGAATAGATGTGAGACGAAAGATTGGGAGCCATAGTTTAAAGGACTCGTGGGTAACAAATTAGAAA
Organism: Galagoides demidoff; assembly: GCA_963574575.1. Lineage (NCBI taxonomy): Eukaryota > Metazoa > Chordata > Mammalia > Primates > Galagidae > Galagoides > Galagoides demidoff. Next base: position 13,299 of record CAUYQV010040012.1, read on the forward strand.
ATCAGATTGTTTTTCTTAACATATATAACATATATATATATGTCTATATATATATATATATATATATATATATATATTTAAGAAAACAGAAAATGATAGTGCAGGCCGATTGCAGTGGCTCACACCTGTAATCCCAGCACTCTGAGAGGCTGAGGTGCGTAGATTGCTTGAGCATATGAGTTTGAGACCAGCCTGAGCAAAAGTGAGGTGAAAATAGAAAAACTGAGGCAAGGGGATTGCTTGAGTCCAAGAGTTGGAGGCTGCTGTGAGTTATGACACCACGGCGCTCTATCCAGGGTGACAGCTTGAGACTCTATCTCAAAAAAAAAAAAAAGGAAAGGAAAGAAAAATAGCGCTGGTGAGGATATGGAGACATTGGCACTGTTGGTGGGAACGTAAACTGATGTAGCCACTATGGTGAATGATACAGAAGGCCTTCAAAACATTAAAAATAGAATTACCATATAATCCAGCAATTCTACTTCTGGTTATGTACCCAAAAGAATTGAAGTTAGGAATTCAAAAAGATATTTGTATGCCTCTGTTCACAGCAGCCAAAGGTGGAAGGAATCCACATGTCTGTCCACAGATGAGGAAAAGTAGGTGTGTACGTGCTATGGAACATAATTCAGCCCTAAACAGGAAGGAAACTCCCCAAACACTTGCCACAACACGAATCCACCTTGAGTGCATCATCAAAATGAAATAAGCCCATCACAAAAAGACAAAGACTGCAGGGGTCCGTTTATATGACCACCTAGAGTCGTCAGATTCACAGAGACAGAAAGCAGAATGGTGGGTTCCAGGGGCTGCAAGCAGGGAAAAATGGGGAACTATTGTTTAGTGAAGTGGTCCCCAACCTTTTTGGCACCCGGGACTGGTTTCATGGAAGACCATTTTTCCACAGATAAGGGTAGAGGGGAATGTTTTCAGATGATTCGAGGGCATTACATTTATTGTGCATTTTATTTCTATTAGCATTACATTGTAATATCAAATGAAATAATCGAGCAACTCACCATAATGCAGAATCAGTGAGAGTCCTGAACTTGTTTTCCTGCAACTAGACGGTCCTGTGGAGGAGACAGGAGGAGACAGTGACACCCACAGTGTGTTGCTCATGTCTGGAATCTGGTTTTGGTGGTTATCACTGCTGAAAACTCTAGTTCACAAAGATGGGCTGCTGGGACGGAAGCAGGCTTTTCAGTGCTTTTGTGGCAATCTCAAGATATGCCACCTCGACTTCAGTCTAGAACACATGGAGATTTGAAGTTGTTTCAAACTTGTCTTTAAGGCCACCGCCATTTGCGATCTCAAGCAATTGTTCCTCTTCTGGCACAAAGTTGATTCACTTGGCTTATTCACAAGTAGGTCATGGCTCCATTCCTTCCCAGTTCAGGGGTCTTTGTGGCTGGGAAGTAATGCTCAGACTCTTTTGCAAACTGAGACAGGTGATCACGCCCTCGCTGGGAGAAAGGTGGCCATGGCTCAGTCTCTTTCAAAATCTCTGCTAGTGTTTGAAAAGTGTAGAAAATCCCAGTGTCCACTCCTCACCCACAGCATTCTGGTTTAACTCTGAGTGCAGCCCCTTTACCTGCTGACTTGAACACAGTTGTCATTCTCCCCTGAAGTGACAGATTGAGTTCACTGAGCAGGTTGAATTCATCACACAAGTAAGCAAGTTTTGCAACCCATTATGTGTCACCAAAACGTGCTGCCAGTGGTGACATCTTTCTATACTTCTGGAGCAGCTCTCCTAACTCAGAGACTCTGGCCGGTGACCGGCCTGTAGGAAGCTCCTCTCCATAAGAGGAGACCTGTGTCTTCTGCATTCATCTCACAGAGCTGCCCAAACAGATGGGCATATACCTTAATGCGGTTATTAATTTTAATCACATCCTGAAAAACGTTGTTTAGTTCTGGTGCCGTTTTTCAGCTAGCCAGTGCTTCTCTATGGACAACACAGTGTGCAGACTCAATCAACCTCCTTAACCTGAGAAATGAGAGAGGCATCTAGTCACGGCAGCCGTTCTGTCCATGATCTACTGACACAAAATGACCAGTTTTCCTGATATGTAACCATTCAAAGCCTTGACTAGTTCTGCAGCTGTGGTGAGGGTTGGCAACAAAAGTGGATGTAATATATCCTCTGCACATTCTCCTGAAAATATAGCACACAAAAACAAGCATTGTTGCCTTATTGTCAACACTGATAGACTCATTGCCCTGGATTGCATACCATACTCATTAATCCTCTCTAACAACTGTGTATCCTTGGCTGTTTCATCAATTCATCTAGTTATGGTCCTAGAAGAAAGAGGAACATGTGCCACCTTTTAAACTGCAGCCTCCCTTTAAAGCTCATGGAAAATGTCCCCAGCAGCTGGCTGGATCAACTCTTCACCAATAGTGAAGACTTCTTAGCTTCAGCCACTAAGAGTGATGCTTTCACTGCAGACACAGTTGATGAAGGGGTGGACTTCAGTAGTTGCCTCTGTTCTTCACATTCATGCTTTTCCTTTTGAAAAACTCCAAAGGCTTGTCTGTTAATGCTGGGTGGTTGGTCTCCACGCGGCAAAGCAGTTTGGAAGGATTCATGGTTTTGTTGGGTAGCAGGTCACCATGTAGTGGGCTTGGAGAATGTGAATGACCTGTCACCATGAAGCAGGAATTTAAGTAGGTCTCTTGATATTTTCTCTCAAATGCAGCTCTCATTTTGTTGGCAGTATTAGAGTCTCTGATGTGTCACCAGTGGGTCTTTTCCTCCTTTGCAAAGAAGTGCTCCAGCGAGTTTGTTTTTTAATCATTTTTGTGAAGGTAGCTTGCGAGCTTACCAAAGCTGCAACTGAGACGTGAGCACAGTGCAGGAAAGAGGCACAGAGGAAGTGGCAAAGAAAATAATGGGTGGGCCACGTGTGGATTAAACTAGGTGTCCAGTTCTGACTTACAACCTGCCACCAGATGCAGCTTAACTGTCACTTGCCGCTCCTGATAGGGTTTTGATATGGTTTTGATAATGAGTCCATGAGTAATTGACTTATTATGGTCTCTGTGCAGTCAAACCTCTCTGCTAATGAGAATCTATATTTGCAACCACTCCCTAGCACTAACGTCAGTGTCTTGGCTCCACCTCAGATCATCAGGCATCAGATTCTCTCTCTCTTTTTTTTTTTTTTTGAGACAGAGCCTTAAGCTATCACTCTGGGTAGAGTGCTGTGGCATCACAGCTCATAGCAACCTCCAATTCCTGGGCTTAAGCCATTCTCTTGCCTCAGCCTCCCAAGTAGCTGGGACCACAGGCGCCTGCCACAATCCTTGGCCATTTCTTGGTTGCAGTTGTCATTGTTGTCTGGCAGGCCCGGGCCAGATTCAAACCTGCCAGCTCTGGTGTATGTGGCTGGCACCTTAGCTGCTTGATCTATAGGCACTGAGCTGGACATCAAATTCTTATGAGCCTGCAACCTAGATCCCTAACATGAGCAGTTTCAGTAGGGTTCCCCCTCCTGTGAGAATCTCATGCTGCCACTGATCTGATAGGAGGCGGAGCTCAGGGGGTGATGGACAAGTGGGGAGCAGCTGTAAATACAGGTGAAGTTTAGCTTGCTGTGCTCACAGCGGCTGACCTCCTGCTGTGCAGTCTGCTTCCTAACAGGCTACGGACCAATACTGGTCTTCAGCCTGGGAGTTGGGGACCATAGGTGTAGTGGGAACAGATTTTCAGTTTTGCAAGATGAGAATAATTCTGGAAATAGATGTTGATGATGGTTGCACAACAATATGAATGTACTTAATGTCATTGTATGTGTAAATATGGTAAATTTTACACACACATATAAAATATAAAAAAACAAAGCCAATGTTCTCTAACCTTTTATTCATGATGGCTTCCCCCACAAATACTCTTTTTATGCTTCTTTTCTTAATAGCCCGCCAAGAAAAGTTTACACCAGAGATATGCCATACCTTCGTTTATGTACCATTTGCATATATGTGTTTTGTATATAAAAAGAGTAAGGGGTTTTTTTTTGTTTTGTTTTGTTTTTTCCCTCAAGAACCACCCTGGGCATCAGCATCCCAATATAGAATGTCTATATTAGACTTAGTGATATAAGATTATAATTTATGAGGGAAAAACACAGGATTTTTGACTGGCATATATTAAAAGCACAAGTATATATACTAAATTATAGACTCAAAGAAACCTATGTGTAAAAGTATCAAGAACCATTCATATAGTCATATGTTTATTTATCTTTTTTTTAATGTAACATAGTTTCTAAGCACCTACTGTGTGTTAAGCCCCGTGCTAAGCCTGGGAACACAGTCTTGGACATAGACGTGTTCTTCAACTTTATAGAACGTTCTAATCCAGTGAGACAAATATTGGTCAAAATTACATAAATAAATGTAAAGCAGTGACATAAGTAAGTTCCTCGAAAGAGGGATAGGGAGATTCGGTACTATAAAGACGCACGGGTGGGGGAAGTTTCTATGGAAGTGATGATTGAGCTGAAGTAGGGAAGTGAAAAGGCTTTAACTAGGTGAAGAGGAGGACAGGGAGACGTTTGCACAGAATGGGGACAGCATACACAAAGGATGTGTGGCCAGAGGGAGCATGGCACCCACAGGGCACCAAAAGAAGACAGGAGTGGCTGGGACACAGCAAGCCCCATAGACCATTCAAGTACCACTGCATATACACTGTCTGTTACATAGACAGTGATGTAAAAATGGAACCAACTTTGCATTATTGACTTTTGTGGCCTGGTAATTTTTTGTTGTGTGTGGTATCCTGCACATCACGGATACTGAGCAGCACCCATCCTTGGCCTCTACCCACTAGATGCCCCAGCAGCAACTCCCCTAAGTTGCAACACACAAAAGTATCTCCAGACATGGCCAAAGGTCCTTTGGTGACAAAAGCACCCTCAGCTGAGAGGTACCGGGGTAGAGGGAGGGAGGGAGGTGCATTTTACTTTACTCTGTTTACTTTGAGGAGAGTAAAGAAGTTTGAAATTAGAATTAGTATTAGAATACTGACTTTCAGGAAGTAGCAGATCCTTAGTTATCTAAGAAAAATGACATAATGCTTGAAACACTTCTGCTTGTATTAGTTTTCTCTTTACTCTGGGAGCAATCAGAAGCCTTTTAAGGATGTTAAAGGTGGGGAGGGGATGACATGATCAGAACTGTGTTTCTAAAAGCTCCTCCTTCAGCAGTGAGGGAGAAGAGGGAGTGCCCAGGCCGGGGGGACATAGCACAGTTAAGAGGCTAGACCAGTTTAGAAGCTCCCAGACCAGTCCTTAGGAAACATAATAATAGTTTGCTGTAGGGAGCTAGGTGGTGAAAATAGAAGTGGATGGATTCCAGAGATGGGACTTGGTGATAGATGGGACAAGGAGAGTGAGCCAGAGGAGATATTAGGAATGATTCATTCTAGAGGAAGTGGGTACATGGTGGTGTGATTTAGTGAAATGGGAGAAGACCGGATTATCTGATTACATTAATTTGAGGGGTCTTTGAGATGCCCAGGGGCAGATGTCAAATAGGTTCTTGGGTGTGTGGGTCTAGAGCTCTATGAGGCCTGAATTGGATACATAAGTTTGGGAGCAAATGGTCTACAGGTGGTAATCTCAGCTGTGAAAGTCTATGCCACCTCTTAAGGAAGGAATAGAGGAGGAAAAGATGAGGATCTAGGACTAGGGCTTGAGTGTTGGCATCATTTCATGACCCAATAGAGAAAAATACACTTTGTGATGTCAGAGAAGGAATGGCTGGAAAGTTGGCAAGATCCGAGAATGCGGAGTTCCACGTGCCCAGGGAAGAGAGTGAGCCAAGAAGCTGAGAGCCCCGAACTGTGTCAGATGCTCCCGGGAGACTGAAATAGCTGAAGAAAGTTTGCTGGGTGTAGAGCAAGGGCCAAAGTTGGTCTTAGAGAGCATGGTTTGGTGGCTTGATAGGGACAGGGGCCAGATGGGAACGGGTTTAGAGTAGGAGGTGACGAAATGGAGACAGAGGGGATAAATAATGTCCTGGGGGGCTGGCCTGTGAGGTGGAGGAGCGACGCAGAGTGGAACCTGGGGAAGGATGTGAGGAGGTTTTCAATGGAGGGATGTGCACACGTTCCAGTGCCAGGCGGGAAGGCTGCAGCTGAGATGAAGTGGGCCGGAGTAGGAGTCAAGGGGTGCGGAGGGGATGCCCTAAGAGAAGGGAGTGGCATCACCCTGCACTGTGGGGAGGAGGAGGAGAGGCATGAGCACAGTGGGGGTGTCGGGTGGTGAAGTGGAGAAGCTTCTGCTGAGAGTGAGGGGAGACTGGGCCCAGGAGGGAGGGAGTGTGGAGCGTTGAGGACAGGAGAGAAGGAAGTTTGACATTATAATTATTATTAGAATACTGACTTTCAGGAAATAGCAGATCCTCAGTCGTCTAAGAAAAATAACATTATAACTGAAACACTTCTGCTTGTATTGGTTTGCCATAACAAAGTACCACAAACTGGGTGTTCACAGCAACCGAAATGTTTCCTCTCACGGTTCTGAAGGCCACGAGTCCACAGTCAAGGTGTGGGCAGGAGTGTGCTTTGTCTGAAGGCTCTAGAAAGAACCCTCCTTGCCTCTTCTAGCTTCTGGTAGTTGCTGGCAACCCTTGGCGTGCTTTGGCTCATGCTATAATCTCTCCCTCTTCCTCACATGGCCTTCTCCCCTTTATGTCTGCCTCTAAATTTCCTTTTTTTTGTAAGGATGCCCAGTCACTGAGGTAGGGCCCACCCTAACCCAGTGTGACCTCCTCTTCACTTGATTACATCTGCAGAGTTTCTATTTCCAAATAAGGCCTCGTTCACAGGTTACATGATTTGGGACCCTATTCAACCCATTGCTAAGACATGCTAATGCAGTTTAGAAGTACTTACGGAATTAAAACAAAAACGTTTTTAATAGCTGATGGTTATGAATCTCCAGTGCCTCAAACGCACAGTGTCACTCACATACACCCCACAGCTATTGTCATCTATGAGGTCTCCTCTGTCCCCACGCTACAGAGGGGGAAATGGAGGCTGAGAGTAAGGTCCTGGCAGAGCTGGGTGAGAATGGAGCCATTCCAGCCCCAGAGACCACTTTCAACCCCAGGCTCGGTTGCCTGCCTTTTCCTAGTTACTACTGAATTAAACAGAAAAACAAATGCATCAGCTGGTCATCCACCTCAGGAGCTCTCTCTCCCTGCCAATGTTCTTTGTTAATGTATTTCTTTGTTAGTATGTGTTTTCTGCATACAGTTCTGTCCGCATCCAGAATGCTTACAGCCGCGTGCTGACAGCCCGCTGCGTGGGAGCCGAAGCCTGCTGCTGGGTCCTTTGGGGCTGGCAAAACACAGCTCTCCCTCTTCCAGTAACGGCTTGGCTTTCTTTCCCCAGGTCCACAGCGTCCAATTCATGGAGTTCTCGGAAGTAGAGAACCAGGATGACTTCTACAGTGTAGGAGCAGGCTGTGTCCACACCCAGGACCAGCAAGGGGTGTACGTCATGTACGAGGAGGCCTTGAGCGATCTCACGGAGCTGGAGGTGGAGCTGCTGCTCGTGGCCAGCCATTACATTGAGAAAGACAAGGGTGAGAGGGTTTTTTTTTAAGTTTTCAAATGTGCTTTATTTCTTCAATAATGCCATATTTTCATGGGTACACAATGCTTTTACTTGGCATCGGTTATGAGTTGGTTCTGAAACAATTCAGTATTACACCACCTGGGACAATTACTGATCTCTCCATTCCTTTCGGGTGACTCTGCCAGCAGGGGACAGGTTCCATTCTATTCCAATTGTGTCACTGTGTATGTCCATACCGCAGGGCAGAAAGTGGCTTCACTAGCTAGTACAGCATTGCCATAGTTATCATGAAAATCAGGTGTTCTTTTCTCATGGCTCACCCTTGCCATTGTTTGCTGAATATTTCAAACTTGGAGACCACTTAGTGCGTTCTTGGCCAAGGGACACATTGTGAAATTGAAAATGGAACTGTGGCAACTTCAGGTGTTGCTTCAGTGCAAATTGACTTCAGGTACCTTTGAAAAGGGTGAGAAGATTTTAAAAAAATCAACTGGTCAAATAAAGAAAAAATACCAAGGGCTCAGTCTAATGCTCCCCACGGCAACACATAAATACATATCAGAAAATTCCGTAAGTACATATCACCTTCCATTCCCAACACACACACTTTAGAAAAGACCTAGTTCTGTTTCCAGCTCAAGCCCCACTTCAGATGGAGCCTGTGACTACTGCAAGGGCTCCCCTCTAATTCTTACTGTTGTTTAGACTCTGCCTTTCTGTGTCACCCACTAGGAACAGAGGATGTGGTGCAGGACCCTGAGCAAGGCAGAGCAAACAAGTTAATGAATGACTTTAAAAAAAAAAAAAAAGCAATAGACCCACTCTGGGAGGCAGAGGCAGGTGGATTGCTTGAGCTCAGGAGCTGGAGACCAGCCTGAGCCAGAGCAAGACCCCATCTCTACCAAAAACAGAAAAACTAGCTGGTTGTTGTGGTGGGCACCTGTAGTCCTAGCTACTGGGGAGGCTGAGGCAAGAGGCTCACTCAAGCCCAAGAGTTTAAGGTTGCTGTGAGGTATGACTCCAGAGCACTCTACCCCAGTGAGATTCTGTCTCAAAAAAAAAAAAAAAAAAAAGGCAATAGACCTTGAGGGAGCTGCATTTAGAAGCAGAGACAGCCTTTGGCTCCTAACAGGAAACCACCAGGATGCAAGAAGTTCTGGCTAAGAAAGCGCCAGACAAGCCCCAGAGAACGGAATGAAGAAATCATGATGCAGGGTAATCAAGTAACCCATAATCTGTATTCTCCTTTCCTTTCGACATTGGTCAAATGTATCCAATTTTAGAAACATGTGAGGTAAGAACATTCTTTTGGAATACTTTGACAGCATTAACATTACATTTGGAAAGAGCTTAGTATTTCGAGACCCATTGCAATACCTCAGGGGAAATTTAGCAAGGGGTTGTGCTATTTTGTAACATATATAGACTATAATTAGGCATAATTCATGTTTACATTGTTATAAAATGCTGCTCAAAGAAAGTATGACAACTAACTTTTCAGATCCTGGGCAGAAGTAATTTATTATAAGATTGAACTCTGTCCTCTCTTTGCCACAACCATTGGTATCTGGATCATGGGGTGTGGCAATGGCACCAGCCGTCCAGGGCATTTAATTTCAGCTCCTAGCTTTTATCTTTGCTAGTTATCCTACATATTCCTGCATCATTTTTGTCCATATTGATTTATAATACCATGCAACTATTTCTAGCTGCTAAGAATTTAATTTGATTGAAACACTTAGTCAATGGTCATTTCCCCACATGGGCATCTTTCAATTGAACTAGTAAATATATAGTCATCCATTATGAAACTTTCCAACCGCTGCTGGGGAAGTTCCTAATCAAACTTTTGCTCACTCTTAGTACCCATCATATACTTGATTATAATTACGATTCTTATTATTTTGAGATAGGGTCTTACTCTGTTGCCTGGGCTAGAGTGCAGTGGCATCATCATTGTCTACAGCAGCCTCAAACTCCTGGGTGCCAGCAATCCTCCTGCCTTAGTTTTCTGAGTACTGGGACTATAGGCATGCACCACCATGCCTTGTCAATTTTTCTGTTTTTGTTGAGACAGGGTCTCACTCTTGCTCTGGCTGGTCTCAAATTCCTAGTCTCAAGCAACCCTTTCACCTCAGCCTCCCAAAGTACTAGGATTACAAGTATGCCTGGTCTGACAATAAACTTCAGTACTTGAAATATTTCTTATTTTCAAATATTTCATTCTGAAATATACCACTTAAAAATTAAAGCAATAATAATGCTGGTTGTGAAAAGTAACGTTAATACTGTAAACAGAATTTCAGCTGAATAGCGACAATAATTACTTTTATTAATTTAAGTTAGCAATTAACACAGTTAAAGAATATCCTGGAAAAATTTTGACCTGCTAACATTAAGGGAAATAACAGGTTATACTGAATTTGTTGTTAAACCACCAGGGACCTGTTTTTATAGAAAGAGAAATGTGTGCTTTGCCTTTAAATTGTAGGTTTTGAGAATATTTTAGCATAGATTTCTTGTTAACTGAATTTGGGGTTTATTTCTAAAATTAATCTTTAAAACTAAAATTAGAAAGCAAAACACAAATTCCTGTTGACTTAGAGACCAGCAGGTATGAACTTAGGGCCTAGACTTTGCAAATGTTTATTTAGCTGATTCTTGAGAATCATAGTGACCGGTTCAGTATCTCTCTTTCCGAGACGGAGCTAATAAACCCTGAGAGGAGCACATTTCTAATTGGAGCAGCTTCTCTGGGAGGCCTGTGTCTAATCATTCCCACCCCTTCCCTCCCAGGTCACAGAAAGGGCAGTGAGTCAAAAAGTGGCCAGGACAGGGGATGGGCCCATGCAGATGTGGACAGATTTGCCGTGTTGTGTGACGTGTGGACCTGGGAAGCAGCTCTTCTGGAAAACAAGCGGCAGGTATTTTTGTTTAAAAGATGAGACATCAGTTAAAAAGCATTCTTAATAAAATCCAGTATGTTTTTTGTTTTTGTTTCTGTTAAATCCAGCGGGACTTTTAGAAAGGCTCTCAATAAAGCCAATCATTATTTTATTTAAATAATCTCAGCTAATTATAAGGTTGTGATAAATTTTATTTCTTACCTGTGGTTTCTCATAACAAAAAAGAAAATGTGGAGGGCACTGTTTTATCCTGGGAGTGTAATTTGTTAGAGGGCTTTCTTACAATCTGTATGACTGGAGTGAGAATGGATAATGATTCCATTTCCATTCACTGTGCAGGCACAGGAACAAGCCTCACTTTGCTAATCACATATAAACTGACAGACATGATCATGGCCTTCAGACCAGGTCATGGCCTTCAGACCAGATCATGACCTTCAGACCTGATCATGACCTTCAGACCTGATCATGGCCTTTAGACACGGACAAACTGACTGACCTGCTTGTGTTGGGTGGGTAGAAGCAGTTGGGCAAGGATTGCAGAGTGCAGTAAGTTATGAGAGTGAATTGAAAACAATGAAACAGGTTATTCAGTCATTGCTGTATCATGAATGGTTCGTATCCCAATAATACGTGAAACACTGTAGGTGCTCTGCTCTTTGTTTGGGTCCTAAGCATAGGTGATCAGCCCTTCTGATGATCACCAATTACTAGGAGTTTTTTCACAAAACATTATGTATTTACTCTGCCAGGTACTATTCCAGGCATTAGGGACATACAGATAAATGAGAGAAGATGTTTTCTATCTTTAAGGAATTTGTAGTCTATAAAAGTTGATCTAATATCTAAGTAAAAATTATAACCTAAAGACTAACAGCCTACAATTGAGGCCTATCTATTCAAGAGCTACGGAGACTCCACAGAAAGAGGGATTTGTGTTGGTGGGATGGGGTTGTTGAAACAAAGGAAATGCTAGGGTGTCTTCCCACAGAAATAGATATTTAATCTTGTTACTAAAGGATGAGTTAGATGTTGTCTGGCAGAGAAGAAGAGATTCTTAAGCCGGGGCAACAGCATTAGCAGTGTCAGAGAGGTGGAAATGGAGATGGCCAGTTGGGGAGGGTAAGAAGGCTGCTGTGGCCGGGAGGACAAGGCATGATGGAAAGAAGCTACTTGTTTGGGGTGCAGCCTGGGAAGAGCCTGCTGATCATTTTAGAGTTTATCTAACAGCAAAGAAGAGCCATTCGTGAGTTATCATAGTGGAGAAATGTATCATAACTGTGTTTCCAACAGCGACCTTGGATGCCAGTGTGGAGAATGGACTGGATTAGAGAGGCCCCTGGGAAAAGTGCAGTTTTGCAAAAGTGACCTGAAGAGTTAGGCGGAGACCTGAACTAAGGATGTGGCAGCAGGAATAGGAAGGAGAAGCAGAATGGAAAACACATTTCAGAAGTGGAAAAAAAGGCAGGATTTGAAGTGGCCCTGGATGTTGGAGTGAGAGAATATGGGTGCAATTAAAATGACTTCCTCAGGGTCAAGGAAGAGGCTATGCAGGAGGAGGAAGAGCGTCTTTAGGATGAGACGATATTGACCTGGGAACAACAAGGCTTGCAGATGGCGCATGTTGCTAAAACCCAGGTGTGAGTGTTTGCTTTGAAGCTCAGGAGCAGGTATGAGCTGAGCTGTGCATGTGGAAGTTGAACCACATAATGAATGAAAACAGTGGGGAAACACCTGCATTTAAGGGGCAAGTCATGGGACAGGAAGGAGCAGTTACATAGACTGGAGAAAAACAAAGGAGAAATAGTATTGTGAAAGCTGATGGGAAAGAAGTTCTAATTAGGAGAGGATGGTTACAAGTGTGGAGTGCTGTGAAACAAGAAAGACGACTCCTAAACGCCAAGCAGACTGGTAGGCGGTCATGGGCAGCTTCGTAGAACTCTCTCAGAAGAGTGCCAGGGGTGGAAACACGGCGAGAGTGCACTGTGATGTGGTCAGGAGATGGGGATGTGGGAATGTTTCCTTGAATTGTTGTCCTAGTAGAATAGATGGTTCACCCTTCCATCTACACTCTGGTCAGTTGTTCATAGAGATCTAGGTCACCCAGTGTTTGGAAAACTACTAGCTGGGCTGAAAGGGTGCGAGCCTTGGACTTTGAAAAACATGGTCCTTTTTTCAAAGATAACTGGTCTCTGCAGGCTTGTCTGCAACCTCAGTCTGCCAATTAGAACCTTACTTTTATCAACTCAGTACATGAAAGATTGAGACTCATGGAGTACGGAATATGAAGAAGATAGAATCCCTAAGTGGCAGGTGTATTGGGCCCGGTATGAATGTTAAACAGCATCTCTTCTCTGTATTCTCTCTCTCCCCACCTCCCCTTTCCATAGACCTCCTATGGAGGCAGGATTGAATGGCAAGAGAATAAAAGGGCAGAAAGGGTCTGAAAAACCGATTTCTCCATACTTTAGCCTAGATTTATTTGGTGCTCAGCATCAAAGAAAGTGGACTGGCTCAGCGCCTGTGGCTCAAGTGGCTAAGGCGCCAGCCACATACATCTAAGGTGGCGAGTTCGAATCCAGCCTAGACCCGTCAAACAACAATGACGGCTGCAACCAAAAAATAGCTGGGCGTTGTGGCGGGTGCCTGTGGTCCCAGCTACTTGGGAGGCAGAGGCAGGAGACTTGCTTGAGCCCAGGAGTTGGAGGTTGCTGTGAGCTGTGAAGCCACGGCACTCTACCCAGGGGGACAGCTTGAGGCTCTGTCTCAAAAAAAAAAAAAAAGAAAGTGGACTAGGGCTGTCCACTGATTTCTTCTATGGTGAATAAAACTATTTTAATTTAAAAACAATGGTTGAAAATCTCTCCTTCCTTTCTACCCTGAGAATAAAGTCCCTATAGAAACTGAGCTTTCTGTGCCAAAACTGCAAAATATGGCCTTCTAAGTCAGAAATCCTGTCAAAAGAACCTATTTGTAATGGATAAGCGAGATTTCTATCTAAAGTACAATTGATTTTCCCTGGTATAGATTCTACTGCCAAGTTCCTCAGCTGTTTTTGATTGTTAAGTATACTGGTATCACTAGAATTAAGAGTTTCTTGAACATATTGGGTTCTTTTAAATCCTTAAAATAACTCTGTTATGTACGAAAGCTCATCGAATAAGAGCTGGTGTGAATTTAGGTGGATTAAGGGACTTGGAAAAGCCAGGTATCAGCTGCTCCGGCTCCGAAGTGACGCTCTACCATCTGCTAATTCTTAAAAGGACACATTTAAAGGATAATTTCAATTAGTGCATGCAGTACTAAAAAATTTTTGTATGCATAATTCCTTTGAAGAGAAATAAAAACTAAATTTCTGTGACAAGTTTGGTCTAGCAATGATTTTCTGTTTTGCACTTTCATTTGACCCAAAATAGTTTTTTAAAAAGGTTTTGGTTCCTTATTTTTTTCTTTTCTTTTCTTTTCTTTTTTTTTTTTTAGATAGAGTCTTGCTTTGTCAGCCTGGGTAGAATGCTGTGGCATCTTAGCTCACAGCATGCTCAAACTCTTGGGCTCAGGAGATCCTCTTCCCTCAGCCTCCTGAGTAGCTAGAATTACAAGCTCCTGTCACAACACCCAGCTAATTTTCCTATTTTTAGTAGAGACGGGGTCTTTGCTCTTGCTCAAGCTGGTCTTGAATTCCTGAGCTCAGGTGATCCACCTGTCTGGGCCTCCCAGGGTGCTAGGATTACAGGCATGAGCCACCTCGCCTGGCCTTAAAAAGTGGTTTAAATCCCAAAAACAACAACAACAAAAAGTTTGAAGTAAAAATGATATAAACACAGCAAGGCTTGAGGTTATTTATTTTGCCTGTTCTCCTCTTCTCTCCAGTCTGGGATGCCTGCTATCAGCATGCCCCACGTGTTACTGTGCCTGAGAGTTGGCCCTTGACACACAGGAGTGACATTTGACAGTCTGGGAAGACTTCTTATACAAATATCAGCCCAGAGTTTCAATGGAAATGGGCCAGTTAGCAAACAGATAATAAATAAAACCCATGAGGCAGAAAGATCAAGGTCCCACCCCTGTTGGGAAAGAATTCGTAATAAAAATTATGCAACTGTCCGTCTGAGAGCTGCTGGAGGTTGGGCCCAAAGCTTGAAGAAGCTTCATCAACTTAAAAAGAGAGAGCTATGTTTTCCTTCTCAACAGCTGAGGTTACCAGATAAAATATAGCAGTATTCGTGACATATTAAAACCCCATTTATTACCCATCTGAAATTCAGAATTGACTGACAATAAAAATGTAGAACATTTTTATGGATTAACTCTGACAACCTCACCAACAATGACAGAGAGCACAGCTCTTCAGTGTGAGGCTGTGCAGGCTGGTGTCACCAAATTGGGCTCAGCAGCGAGAACCCTCCCCCTAACTCTCTGCAAACTTCCTCTGCCAAATAACCAAACAATTGAGATCTTTGTACAAAAACAGGTCAAGAAAGTATAAATACTATAAACCAGCTCCTGGGATTGCTCTGACCCAGCCCAAAAGGTTCAGGTTAGTCCAGACTGATTTAGGGAGGTAGTTGTTTCTTTCCCAATCTCCACCCCGGGCTAGTGAGTGACACCCTTCCTACTCCATCTATTCTAGACAGTCCTCCATTTCTGCTTTCTCTTTTACTATTTAATAATTGTTATGTGAGAGTAGAGCTCCGGTATACAGATCAAGGTAATTTAGATCATCCTGCTTGCTTTGTTTTCCTCAGGGCTCCCTTAAGGCAAGGGGACCTCCACCTTCCCTCACCCCATGCTATTGAAGTGGGACTTTCTAACCTCTGAAACATCTTCTGGGGCTTGAACTTTCAGCCTTGTCTGGTGCTTTCCTTTTCACACTAAGGTTGATCTAAGGTTCCTTATTCTAATGTTGCCCAAAGGTCATCCTACAAAACTGGGTGCTAAGTAAAGTACCTGAGGCTCTTCCTTCTTGAGCCTTAGCATTGGGCCTTCTCAATAAAGTAGCATTTGATTCAGCTGTAAAAATAGGTGGAGACCTTTCAACTTTTGTATTAGCCTGGATGGAGTTGAAACACATTCTTTCCAATAAAGTAACACAAGAACGGAAAAGCAAGTATCCAGTGTGCTCAATACAACAGGAAGCCAGTAGATGATCAGACACGCCCACACAAGAGAAAAAACTGAACTCAATTCAAGATGGGGGAAGAGACAGAGGGAGGAGGTGAAAGGGGAGGAGGGAGGGGATGGGCATGTTCCCACTTAACAGGCCCAATGTAAGGTATATGGCACACCTCCTGGGGGTGGGATACAACTACATCAGGGACTACTCCTAACAAATACAAACGTTTAACCTAATTCTTCGTATCCTGAAATTCATCTGAAGTAAAAAAATAAATAAATAAAGCAGTATTTGATCCCTGATGTGCTCTTCATTCTCGAATGTTCAGCCCTCTTGTGTAGAGGAGGAAAATCTTTTCCCTCTACCTTCTTAGCTTCAGTGCCTGGGCCATGAAAACTAAACGTACCAAAGACAGATTAACAGGAGAAAGGGTTTATTACGTCCCACAGTGATCAGGGCTCCTTATCTTGCTCTACGGTCCAGTCTGGTTTTCAAACCCAGATCTCAGAAGGGCTTTCTGTGCTTAGCATCAGGACTAATCACACACAAACAGAACTTACATGTAGAACAGACATTCCTTCAGCTCGCAGACAAATGTCAAAGCAAAATAAAAAGGCATCTCTGAATCCCCACACTAAGAATGCTCTTCAGCTGTTTGTGTCTGAAAGTTTTCTTCGGTTTTTAGAAAAGACATGTGAACTCCTCTAAAACAGAGGCTCCATCGGGCCCATGCACACTTCATGCCTTTGAGAGCTGGGTGTATTTCCACAGCCCTTCCCAGAGGAGTCCAGTCCCGGATAAATCATTTTGTATCTAGGAAGCACTTTTATCTGCAGCCTTCCATTCTGCCATCTCGATCTTTATGGAGATGAAATTGGGGCAAGCTATTTAAGAGAAGGGGTCAGCAATAGTGCTGAGGGTGTGGCCTTGGTGATGGAATGAACAGAACAAGGAGAGGGGTCCTTGAAGAAAGGAGATGAAATATATTAGATGAATGCGGTATCTCACTGGAGCATATAATTATTACACATTTTCAGATATTTCTACTATAAAATGATTGTAATATTTAGATAAATTAATATTTTTATAAACATTATTTCATTATGAAGTTGTGATTTCTTTCAAGTGCATTATTTGAAGTTGTTTTATGTCCAAGTGTATATATGAATGTGCTTGAATGTATACTTCTAATATTCCTTGTTTCTTGCAAAGCACATGCTTGATTGTGCAATTATGTTGAGAAAAATATGATTCCCTTAGCTGCAATGTGTGCTTTACCAAACTTAGGGAGAGTTGTCTGCCTTAAGAAGCAGACAGACCTTTAAGATGCTGACTGTCCCATTTAAATGTTGCAGCGTTCATCAAATAACTGGCTGCATTAAAAAAAAAAGATTAAATATATTTAATGAATGTGTTATCTCACTGGAGCATATAATTATTACTCATTATGTTATTATTATATATTATTACATATTTGTTGGTTTTCTTTTTTTGAGACAGAGTCTCACTTTGTCACCATTGGTAGAGTGCTGTAGTGTCACAGCTCACAGCAACCTCAAATTCTTGGGCTCAAGCAATTCTCTTCCCTCAGCCTCCCCAGTAGCTGGGACTACCAGTCTCTGCCACAATGCCCAGCTATTTTTAGAGATGAGATCTCACTCTTGCTCAGGCTGGGCTTGAACTTGTGAGCTCAAGCAATCCACCTACCTTGGCCTCCCAGAGTGCTGGGATTACAGGCCTGAGCCACCTTGCCCAGGCTTGCATATTCATTGTTAATTATGTAATTCCCATGTTATTGGTGGAGATGAAAACAGAAGGACAAACTCAAACCTAGTTCTGGCTCCAAAGCGTCTGTCCTTCCCCTAGCCCTTCCTAATTCTGCCTGTGGGTTTACTAATTGCACTGAGTCTCACTGGTGCCACATGTGCCCACGGTGGGTCCTCCCTCTCTTTGCTGGGCCCTAGGGCTGCCCCCATTGCTCCCTGACTATAAACCATGCTTGCAGCTTCTTGACAGCTACTTTGAAGCCTACCAGCACACACTGGACCCTGAGGAGAGGGCTGCTTTGGCGCAAGTAATGACGGACATCACGCACCGGCGCCCGAGGTTTGATCTCAATCACCCTTACTTTATTAAGGCCTACCAGGATGAGTGTGCCTGCCTGAGCCTTCACCTGCAGCTAGTGAGGGGCATCCTCAACCAGCAAGTGAGTACAGATGGGTTTTAAAATACTACACGTGAGAAGAGGGAGGGACAACCCCTGCCAGAAAGGAAAATAGTGTGTTTTCCTATCATCACAGATCTGGAATCCAGGTTTTCTAGGGCAGCGTGGTCTACATGCTTATTTGTGAGCTCACTTGTATTGGTGACTTACTAGTGTAACTATGGTCTTAGAGGAAAATTCCCACCCCTAGCTACAGTTAATGGTCCACAAGGAATTGATGATCTCAGTTTTCATTTGATCATAGAGTTCACCAGTGGTGAAAGGAGCACTAATGATACATCTTTTTGAGACATCAATGTATAAAATCATGTTTATCTAAAATATTTGTGATTATTTTTAGGACACGGAAAGAAAGGATCACATTGCATGTCCTCTAGGGAAAAGCTAATGGCATGAAACAAGCAGGGGACAAAGGATTGTTTCAGGCTGGTTGGATTTTCTTTCACATAGTGAATTACTTAACAGAAGAGAAATTTTCTTTCACTTCTTAAAAATATCTGAAGCTGGTTGCCTTCTTGCTTCCCTTGGCTGAACTGGCTAAGATAGAGGGACCAGCCTGTATCCCTGTAAACGAGTCTTCCAAACAATGTCTGGGTGAAAAATTAGTCAAATGATGAAGAGATGCAAAGCAAGGAAGATCCTTCTTATGTCAAGTTCATAACTCATGTCCGTGGGAAAGTTTAGCTTTTCTAATTTTAACATTTATGCTACATTTTTAGATAGAGCGTCAGCGGGAGTATGTCCAGATGCTTTGGCGAGATGATCCTCTAGACAATAGCAATAAATTTGGACTTCCCCTGAACATAATTTGCCAACAGCTAATTTCCATCAACAATAGCTAGTAAGTTGGTGTTGTCTTGAGGTGCTTTACACTTAATCTTCTAGATTAATACAGAGTATAGTGTTAAATCTAAACGTGACACTGAAAGCACTTTTCAAGTATTTGGGGAGATAAGAGATGTAGGCATAAAATCTATAAAAGAAGGATTTTCTCGAATATTGCTATCTGTTTGATTTGTAAATAATAAAAAATGAGAAGCTAGAATTAAACGTAGTCCAGTAGTTGCAAAATCAGCATTCTTTTCACAAGTCCTGGAGGTGGGGGGGAAACCAGCTGCTCTTGAAAGGCTCCTATAGGATTTAACCAGAGATATCACACAAGCCCACACATATGAAACTTGAATGTCCTTAAAAGTTTCTTAGAAGGACATTTCTTTGTTCCAGCAAGTGTCATGAAAGAGGCTTCTGCAGACCTGCCTTGCGACCCTCACTCTTTTAAGGAGCAGAGTTAAATTTCTTGAGGCCATTCAGGGAGGGTATAGGCCTTGTCACCCATTCAACATAGCGTGACCTTTGGGGTTAGGGGGAACAGGGACAGACGGTACCATAAGAGCTAACAGCTGAGATTTTATCCTCATTTGGGGGGAAAGAGCCCTGGGCTTCCAGGCACACAACTCTGCATTTTCTCCATAGACTTTTCTTAAGACCAAATTCTTCTCTGCAATAAACTTAAAGACACCAGCTGTGTGTGTGCAGCTTGCTATGTGAGAATCTACTATTCAGGAAATGGTTTTTGGCAGAACAGGCTACGGCTATACGGATACTAAAACCTGCCAGAATAGTCTCAGGAGGAAATGTTATTTGCTTGGTGAGATTCCTTTCCAGACGTGGGGCTACAGTTTTTAAGATCCAGAACTAAGAAGGATCCCATTTGCATAGATTTAAGGGGCAGTGTTAGGTTCTTCAGGTGTTTGTAGGTATAGAAGGACCCTTATCTTGGGCTGTAGCCTTTATTTCTAAAGGAATAGCCTACAGATGAGCATTTTATTGTTCTGGTCTCATACATTTATAAAAAATGACATCCTGACAGCCAATATGAATGATTCCAGCAGTTGTATAAAGAATTTAAAAAATTCTCTTTGTCAGGTGGTGCCTGTGGCTCACAGGAGTAGGACGCTGGCCCCATATGCTGGAGGTGGTGGGTTCAAACCCAGCCCTGGCCAAAAACTGCAAAAAAAAAAAAAAAAAAAATTCTCTTTGTCCACTAGAATTTGAGGAAACAATGGATTAAAGATTCAGGTGAAAAATATAAACTGGCTCGGCGCCTGTGGCTCAATCAGCTAAGGCGACAGCCACGTACACCTAAGGTGGCAGGTTTGAATCCCTAGCCCGGGCCCGCCAAACAACAATGATGGCTGCAACCAAAAAATGGCCGGGCATTGTGGTGGGCTCCTGTGGTCCCAGCTACTTGGGAGACGGAGGCAGGAGACTCGCTTGAGCCCAAGAGTTGGAGGTTGCTGTGAGCTGTGATGCCATGGCACTCTACCCAGGGGGGATAGCTTGAGGCTCCGTCTCAAAAAAAAAAAAGAAAAATATAAACTAATAACTATGGAAATTATTTGTTTTTTATTTAGTCACTTTCGAGTTATTTTATTTTCAGATATTTGACAAAATATTTATAACTGAAACGTTGACAGTTTTGCTATATCTTAATCTTTTGCTTAACCTTATTCTCATTAGGCTTTTAGACTATACCCTCTGTCTTTAGTTTAAAGGAATTCCAATTAAAACAAAGAGCAGGTTGTATAACCAAGCAGTTTTCCTAGACAGACGTTGAGGTCCCTCCCAGTTTTTAAAATAATGCCCTGGACCCATAGGAGCTGTTTCATTGCCCTGTAAAATTATAAAATTCAAATATCGGGAGGGGGGAGGGAAAAGGGAGGGGGGAATGGGTGGAGGGAGGGGGATTGGAGGGACCATTTTTGAGGTCTATCTTACAGGGGTACAAGTGAAACTCTCTAAGAGTAGAATCAGAATGTTTTAAAACTATAACTGAGAAAATGACATGAAGGCTG
>CAUYQV010040013.1:0-69779 GCA_963574575.1 Galagoides demidoff
ACAAAAACTTCAATGAGGTGGCAGTATTTAAATCTAACTTGTATCTTTTTATCTAAGTGTCTTTGGCAAGAGAATTAATCTTAAAACTTTGTTTCTCTTATGTCAAAAGACAAATTAAAACTCAGAGTTAAGGGTTGGAAGTTAATTTTTCAGGCAAACGGAATTGAGAAGAAAAGAGGGGTTGCAATCTTACTTTCAGATACATGTGGATTTAAAGCAACTAAAGTCAAAAAAGATAATGACGGTCACTTCATATTGGTCAAGGGAAAAATACAAGAAGACATTTCAATTCTAAATACTTATGTGCCCAATTTAAATGCTCCCAGATTCTTCAAACAGACCTTGCTTAGTCTGAACAATATGATATCGTATAACACCATAGTAACAGGGGACTTCAACACCCCTCTTTCAGAGGTGGACAGATTCTCTAAAGAGAAATTAAACAAAGATATTAGAGATTTAAATGAGACCCTAGAACAACTGTGCTTGATAGATGTATATAGAACATGCCATCCCAAAGATAAAGAATATACATTCTTCTCATCATCTTATGGAACATTCTCCAATGTCCTGGTCTGGATGGCTTCACAGAAGAATTCTATCAAATCTTCAAAGAAGAGCTTATTCCTGTACTGCAGAAATTATCCCAAAAAATTGAGGAAGAAGGAATCTTCCCCAGCATGTTCTATGAAGCAAACTTCACCCTGATGCCAAAACCAGGAAAAAACCCAACTAAAAAGGAGAATTTCAGACCAATTTCACTAATGAATATAGATGCAAAAATTCTCAACAAAATCTTAGCCAATAAATTACAGCTTATCATCAAAAAAGTCATACATCATGATCAAGTAGGTTTCATCCAGGGATGCAAGGTTGGTTTAATAAACGCAAGTCCATAAACGTTATTCACTGTATCAACAGAAGCAAAACCAAAGACTATATGATACTCTCAATAGATGCAGAAAAAGCATTTGATAAAATTCAGCATTCTTTTCTAATTAGAACACTTAGGAGTATAGGCAAGGCGGCATATTTCTTAAACTGATTGAAGCTATTTATGACAAACCTACAGCTAATATTTTACTGAATGGAGTAAAACTGAACGCTTTTCCTCTTAGAACCGGAAGCAGACAAGGTTGTCTTCTGTCACCATTACTATTCAACATAGTGCTGGAAGTTTTAGCCAATACAATTAGACACGACAAGAAAATAAAGGGCATCTGAATGGGAGAGAGGAGGTCAAACTCTCCCTTTTTTGCTGATGATATGATCTTATATTTAGAGAACCCTAAAGACTCAACCACAAGACTCTTGGAACCAAGTCATCAAAAAATACAGTAATGGGGTGGCGCCTGTGGCTCAAAGGAGTAGGGCGCTATCCCCATATACCAGAGGTGGCAGGTTCAAACCTGGCCCTAGCCCCCCCCCCAAACAAAACTACATTAATGTCTCAGGATATAAAATAAATGTCCACAAGTCAGTTGTCTTTGTATACACCAACAACAGCCCAGATGAGAGGTTAATTAAGGACTCAACCCCCTTCACCATAGCCCCAAAGTAAATGAAATGAAATATTTAGGAATATACCTAACAAAAGAAGTGAAGTACCTCTATAAAGAAAATTATCAAACCCTAAGAAAGGAAATAGCAGAGGACGTTAACAAATGGAAGAATGTACCATGCTCATGTCTGGGAAGAATCAACATTGTTAAAATGTCTATACTGCTCAGAGCAATACTGATTCAACACCATCCCTATTAAAATTCCAATATCCTACTTTCAAGACTTGGAAAAAATGATTCTGCGTTTTGTATGGAACCAGAAAAAACCCCGTATAGCTAAGGCAGTTCTTATTAATAAAAATAAAGCTGGCGGTATCACGATACCAGATTTTAGGGTGTATTACAAGGCCATAGTGGTCTAGACAGCATGGTACTGGCACAAAAATAAAGACATAGGTATTTGGAATCGAATATAAAGCCAGCAAATGAAACCAACAACTTATAGCCACCTAATCTTCGATAAACCAAACAAGAACATCCACTGGGGGAAAGACTCCCTATTCAATAAATGGTGCTGGGAGAACTGGATATCCACATGTAAAAGACTGAAACTGGACCTGCACCTTTCTCCACTCACAAAAATTGATTCAAGATGGATAAGGGACTTAAATGTAAAGCATGAAATGATAAAAATCCACAAAGAAAGAATAAAAAACACTGGAAGATATCAGCCTGGGGAAGGACTTTATGAGGAAGACTGCCATGGCAATAGCAACAACCGCAACAATAAACAAATGGGATTTAATTAAACTGAAAAGCTTCTGTACAGCCAAGGAGACAACAACCAAAACAAATAGACAACCTACCCAAAGGGAAAGGATATTTGCATATTTTGAATCAGAGAAAAGCTTAATAACCAGTATCTATACAGAACTTAAATTAATCCACAAGAAAAAAAACAACAATCTCATACATCAATGGGGAAGAGAGATGAATAGAATCTTCTCTAAAGACTACTCATGAATGGCTAGTAAACACATGAAAAAATGCTCATCATCCCTAATTATTAGAGAAATGCAAATTAAAACCAACCTGAGATATCATCTAACTCCAGCGAGAATGGCCTATATCACAAAATCTCAAAATTGCAGATGCTGGTGCGGATGTGGAAAGGAGCATTTTTACACTGCTGGTGGGACTGCAAACCAATACAACCTTTTTGGTAGGAAGTATGGAGAAACCTCAAAGAACTCAACTTAGACTTCCCGTTTGATACTGCAATCCCATTACTGGGCATCTATCCAGAAGGAAAAAAAAAAAACGCTTTTGTTATAAAGACCCCTGTACTAGGCTGTTTATCGCGGCCCAATTTATAATCACTAAAATGTGGAAACAGCCTCAATATCCTTCAACCCAGGAATGGATTGGTAAGCCGTGGTATATGTATACCATGGAATATTATTCAGCCATTAAAAAAATGGAGGTTTTGCAGCATTTGTACTAACCTGGATGAAGGCAGAACACATTATTCTTAGTGAAGCATCACAGAAATGGAGAAGTATGAATCCTATGTATTCAACTTTGATATAATGACAACTAATAACAATTAATGACATGATGGGGCATGGAGGAAGGGAAGACCAGACAGAGAAGGAGGGAGGAAAAGGAAAAGAAGAAAAAAAAAAAAGAAAGAAAGAAAAGAAAAGAGTGACTTATTCTCACATAAATTGATTTAATTTTTACCAAAGTACATTACTTAAACATTAATTTTTAATTCAACTTGTTAATACATTGTTTAGGATATTGCATCCTCATTTATAAGGGAAATATGTTTGTAATTTCTCCTTTATAATAATATATTTTCTCCAATTTTAAATCAGGTGTATCCAGATTATGTAGAATGATTGTGAAGTATTTCTTTTTTTTCTATTGTCTATAAGATTTGGCATGATCTAAAACAAACAAACAACAAACCAAAAAACAACTTTGTTTCTTTATCTGTAATCCAAGAGTAATATCGTTTTTTTTTTGTTTTTTTTTTCTTCGTTTAAACATTTATTTATAATCCAGGAGTAATATCTACATTATAAGAGTGTTGTTGAATATGTTATCACTGCCCTACATGTTATTATTGTTGGAGTTGTATTGTCTCAAAACTTGGTCCAAAGCTAGTAATCAATGGTTATTTTTTCCTTGCTGCTACTTTCTTTATTTGAACTCTTACTTCTTATTACTATGTCTCTTCCATTATAGAAAACCTTTTCCAAACAATGTTTACATTTTAGTCTTTGAGTTTGCTTACATAAATATAACATGTACTTACTTTGAACTGTTGTTCCTCCTAAGATCATTGCATAATTTCTTCCTCTCAGTTTGGCAACATTATTAAGAGTTTCTCTTTTTACTCTTAAAATTGTCCCAGTTTGGACAACTAACTATATGACCATTCCCCTCATGGTTCCTGTTACTCACATAATAATCATTCAACGTTAAATTGAGCATATGTATCTTTGGAAGACTTAGTGCTGTATGAAGGAAGGTTTAAGTCAGGATTACAGCTGTAAAAACTACTTTCTGAAAATAGCAGTGTCAATCCGTGATGTGGGGAACATGCATGGTGATGACTGTGCCTCGTCTCTCTGGAAACAAGCTGTGGTAAGCCAGATGCATTCCTGTGGATTATTTCCTCAAGCTTCATGTCATGAAAGGGCTATGATGCTGGACCACATTCATGACCCCGCTCTTTCCGAAGCACAGGTGCAAGGTTATCTCTGTGATTCAGCTGCTCTATGTGCATTGGGGGAGGGTTGGATTGACCCTTGTCTTAGATGCGTGTCAGAGACCCACATTGACTTTGGGATAAATGGGGTTTTAAGGCCCAACAAAGAGTATAGCTGGGTAGTTATGGGGGAACCACTGTGATAGCATGCTTCTGGAATGGTGATTTCATTTCTTAACCTGTTCATAGGGTAGAACCAAAAAGCTCTTTTAAAAACTTATTCTGGTCCTAGTCCTGGTACCATGTCAAATTGGAGAAACCACAAAACTTTGAATCTCAACCACTTCCTTTCTTGTTAAACAGGTTATAATACAAATTTTTTTTCATAGTATGATATTTGATTTTTAATTCAATTGATCTTTGTATATTCTAGAAGGAATTGGGCTAAGAAATTAATAATGTTGTAATTTTCAAATGGCAGGCAGCTTTAAAACTCATCTCAATCCCCTCTGTATGCCAATCCCTTCCCTACCACCATGTAACTAGACATTTATATAAAACAGTCAGGAAATATGCAAACTTCTCAGAGGTATACACATGAAAAAATGAGAAAGACGATAATATTAAATAAGTGGTAAATTAAATTTAAAATGAGTATTTCTGGGTAGGATTTGAGATTCTGTTGATAATTTAGTCTACATAGGAAAAAAATCTATTGCTACATTATTACTTTAAAACCAAGTACTATAATATTTAGACTTGTAAAACCCCTCTCTTGAAGAACTAGGGTCAACTTTTATTAAAACTTTTCTTTTAGAAAAAACATAAAATATTCATTGTTAATATTACTCCAAACTTTCTTCTATAATATATCTGGAATTAGAATAAGAATTTTGAATTTTTGTAATGGTAGGCTCATTATGTTGTAACAAAAATAGCTACAATATTTTATTACAATAGATTTAGGGGGTGCAAGTGTTTTTTGTTACATGAGTGAATTGTAGAATGCTGAAGTCAGAACTTTCATTGTATCCATCACCAGAATAGTGTACATTTTTATTACTCCCTCCCCTGCCCATCTCCTCATTTCTTAGTTTTCAATGTTCAGTACACCACCCTATGACCATATATATCCTTCATTTACCTCCCATTTGTAGGTGAGAATATGTGATATTTGTTTTCCATTCTTTAGATATTTCACTTCGGATAATGGCCTACAGTTCCATACAAGTCTGTGCAAAAGACGTCTTTATGACTGAGTAGTACTATGGACTATATAGTACTAGTACTATATTATGGAATATATCATGTGTGTGTGGGGGGGTATAACATTTTCTTTATCCATTCACCATTTGATGGGCACTTGAGTTGATTCCACATCTTCCCAATCGTAAATTATTCTGTGATAAACATTCAGGTACAGGCGTCTTTTTAATAAAATAATTTTTGTTCCTTTGGTAGTGGGATTGCTGTATCTAACCAAAGGTCTGCTTTTAGTTCTTTGAGAAATGTCCACACAGTTTTCCGTAGATATTTTACTGGTTTACATTCTTAGAATGGCGTACAGGCACTCCCTTTTCACTGTGTCTGTACCAATGTCTATCATTTTATTGATTTTTTAATAATGGCTCTTTTGACAGGGATAAGGTGGTATCACACTGTGGTTATACTTTTCGTTTCCCTGATATGATGAGTGATATTGAGCCTTTTTTCATTTGTTTATTGACCATTTGTCTATCTTCTTTTGAAAATAATCTAGTCATGTCTTTTGCCTGCTTTTTGATGGGATTGTTTGCTTTTCTCTTTTGCTGGTTATGAGTTATTTGTACTTCTGGGTATTAGCACCTTGTTAGATGTATAGTTTGTGGGCATTGTCTCTCACTCTGTAAGTTGTCTATTTTCTCTGCTGATTGGGAGAATCAGAAAATCTGAGTTTAACTAAGTTCCATTTATTTCTTTTTGTTGTTGCTGTAGTTGCTTTGGGGGTCTGAGTCATAAATTTTTTGCCTTGGCCCATGTCCAGGAAAGTTTTTCCCGAATTTTCTTCTAGAATTTTTATAGTTTCACTTCTTACAGTTAAGTCTTTAATCCATTGTAAGGGCTTGGCGGGTGCCATGTGTTTGATGTACTGTCTTGTGCAACCCTCCCTTTCTACTTCAGAGTTAGGTGTTATTATCTCCATATCGCAGATGATGAAACTCTGGTCAGTGCCTTTGCCCAAGTCACACAGTTAGTGATATATGGAGCTAGTTTTCAAGACCAGATCTTGTTCTTCCTCATAATGCTAACATAATGCAGGGTGTTTACCAGAGTTATTATCATAGTGTTTTCTCCCTAGACGTCATCATAACTTAAGCCAAAGTCATAGTTTACTGCTAACGTAAATGCTTGTAAAGCTCTTTATCCCTTACTGATAAGATATCACCATCAGACTTAAATGTGTTGCTATTTATATGATGCTTACTGCTTAGTTTCCTTATGGTTGGGTAGATATGAGATCACTTTGATACATTAATTATTTGGTACCATACTTAAGCATTTACTCCACTGACAAGAACTAGCAGCAACTGAAGCTTTCTTATGAAGAAAGACAAATGTCATGATTCAGAACATTGACCATTACCCAATAAATAGGAACATTTGGTTTACCTTCTCTGGTGAATTTTCAAATTCACTATTAAACATGAAGCCTATTTTCAGCTCCATCCCCTTGTATGTTCATGGAGTCATACATTTGCTTTTTGATTTCTTCTTTTTAAAAATATCAATGTATTGGCTTGGTGCCCATAGCACAGTGGTTACAGTGCCAGCCACATATACCACAGGAGCCGGGTTTGAACAGGCCAGCTAAACAACAATGACGATTGCAATAAAAAATAGCTGGGCATTGTGGCAGGCTCCTGTTATCCCTGGAAGGCTGAGACAGGAGAATCACTTAAGCCCAAGAGTTTGAGGTTGTTGTGAGCTGTGATGCCATGGCACACTACCAAGGGTGACATAGTGAGACTCTGTCTCACAAAAAACAAACAAACAAATAAAAAAACCCAATGTATTAAAACTGAATAGAATAACAGCATACATCTGGGGATTTATAAGGATACTCTGAAGCAACTACTACTAAGTGTGAAGTTTCATAGAAATCTTGTTTTATGTCCGCAATTCATGCAAAGTATTTATTATATATTCTTATCTATATGATAAATATATTGTGTAAAACACTTTCATGTAAAACTAATGTTTCAGAAAGATGTGCTCTATTTTCTTGTGGCTTGAACTATTTTGGAATACTAACACATGTTTTCTAGCAGTGCATATACTCCAGTTTAAAACTTATAAAGATAAAGACTTTTCTCCAGAAAACTCTACTGGAGCACTGAACTGCTCATGTCACTCCTTTCCCCGTTCTACATATGATTCTTTAGTATCCACTCTGAGGAGTGATTGTGCAGGCCCTGGGTGCAGACTCGTGACTCATTTCACTGAGAGTCTTGCATTCTGGGGGAGAGGCATTAATAAATAACTGAGAAAGCCAGAAAATGTCACATAATGATCAATACTATAGAAAAAGGAAAACAAGATATTGCGATAAGGAGTAAGTGGGGACTTCTTCAGATCCAATATGTTGGGCAAGGTCACTCTGGGGACATGACATTTAAAACTGACAGACACTTCAATGACAGACACACACATAAACTCACACACACAAATATACGTGCTGCAGGACTTTCCAGGCATGTAGTTCCAGGATAGCACAAAAGTCCTATGGTGGGAATAAGTGTGACACACAATTTGTCCTTTTATCAGGATGAAGACCAGTGATTTGGAGAGTGAGGGGAATGAAAGTGACTGATTAGGGGAGGTCACCAGGTTGCCAAAGCCCTGCAGACTGTGGTGCCAGGAGTTTGGGTTCAATTCTAGTGTAGAAGATGCCACTGGAGGTTTGCAACGAGGGAGTGACATGATCTGACTTATTCTTTCCAAAGCTCACCATGGCTACTGTGTGGAGATACACTGTGTAGAGGGTAAGAATGGAGCCAGCCTGTCCAATTAGGTGGCCTGTGAGACGGGACAAGTGAGAGATCATAGTGTCTTAGATGGAAAGTGGCTGTAACTGTGATAAACTTGTGCCATGTTTTAGAAGTAAATACAGGGCTTATGGATTACCCATGATTAGATTATCCACGATTAGATGGATTGAAATGCTGGGATAAGGAGAATTGTCAGAGATTTTAGCCTGAAAAACTGAGTATGCCTTTTTTTTTTCATAATTGAGATTTTATTGGTTGTGTGTGACATTTCAATTTATATACCATCAATAATACGGGAAGAACAGAGATTTGAGGATAGGCTGAACAAATTACGTTCAGGAAAATGCTTATTCAATATCAAGGTGCAAAAGGCAGGTAGGATATAGGAGCCAGAGAAAGCCTCAGCCATGATGTTCCCGGCAGGAATAGGTTTGATGAATTTTAGGACTAGACGAAAGCCAGTGTGTCAAGAGCAGAGAACGAGAAGGGCATTGTTGGAAAAGACATCACAGAGGTGGCTGCTACAGGCACAATCATTAAGGTCTGAAGGTCATGCAAGACAGTTTGGTCATATTCTAAGTGAGACAGGCAAGTAACATGATCTGATTAATTTTTTTTAAAGATTACTCTGACTGCTATTATGTGAAGAACTGACAGGGAGAGGGTGGTGTAGGGAGCAGGAGAAGAAGAGGGAAACAAGAAACTTATTAGAAGTCTATTGGAGGTCAGATATATTAGATACCTTGCAATATATAGGTGAGTCCTGCATAATGAAAAATTCTTTTATGTACCTTCCACATGATCTTTATTTTATTTTATTTATTTATTTTTGTTAATTCATAGCTGTGTAATGTGGTCATGTGGTACAATGTGCTGGTTTTATATACAGTTTGAAATATTTTCATATAACTGATTAACATAGCCTTCATGGTACCCTCTTAGTTTTTGTGTTAAGACACTTATATTCTACATTTAGAAAGATTCACATGTACCCTTGTAAGATGCACCATAGATGTGGTTCCACCAATTGCTTTCCCTCCATTCATCCTCCCCCCTCACCTCCCCTCTGTCTCCCCTTTCCCCATATTCTTAGGCTATAATTGGGTTATAGCTTTCCTATGAAAGCTATAAATTAGTTTCATAGTAGGGCTGAGTACACTGGATACTTTTTCTTCCATTCTTGAGATACTTTGCTAAGAAGACTATGTTCCAACTCCATCCATGTAAACATGAAGGAGGTAAAGTCTCACTTTGTTGCCTTCAGTGGAGTGCTGTGGAGTCATAGCTCACAGCAATCTCAAACTCTTGGGCTCTAGTGATCCTCTTGCCTCAGCCTCCCAAGTAGTAGGGACTATAGGTCCCCATTACAATGCCTGGCTATCTTTAGTGATGGGGTCTAAGTTCAGGCAATCCACTCACCTCGGCCTCTCAGTCCACATGAGTCTCAACTGCAGATTCATGGAAGTGAAAAACCTATTTTCAACTATATATTTTATATAAACACAAACCATTTTTTGAATAGTTTTATCGTACACTAAATTTCCTAGAAGTGAAATTATTGTGCATATTGAAAGAAATATTGAACATGTTTTGTTTAGACCTATATCAATAGGTGTTCATCATTTTAGAAATTCAGTCATTGATGGCAATACCACCCATGGTATTTAAGTGGCCAATATCTCATGTCAAAACCTGCATTTTTAACTGTCATTTTATTGGTTGTTCACTGTATTGGGAGAAGCATCTGATTTTGCAGGTCTTGTAGAATAGCAGTATCCATGTATTTACATATCGAAGGACATCTTATGGAATGCTAAAACTAACTTTTTTTGTAATGTATCTAAGTTACAATATTTATAAATATAAACTATTATTATGTAAACAAGCTATTAGTCTGAAAAATTGGGAACCACAGATATAGGTGATGATGAATAATCTAGGAATCACAGGTTTCTAGTTATGACTGATGCAGGCTAGATAAGATTAGAATTGGTAGCCTCTTAGATTAGTATGATTTCCCCAGGAACACATAGCCAGTCAGCTGCTTAAGCCAGTTTTGAATTCAGCTCAGAATGTCTCCAAAGTTCATATTTATTAATCATCCTAACATGATATCAGGGTAAATATTTATTTTCAAGATTATTTATTTTCATAAGTTTATTCATTGGAGTAGAGTATCTTGCTTAAAGTACTGGCCCAAGGAAAGTGTTTTAAAGCTGTGAATCTACTAGCAAGAAAATAAACTTAACCATTCATCCAATTAAGTAATAAAAATATTGAAATCTGGAGGGTAATAACAGATAAAATAATTTTCTGGCCCATTATTTGAGGAACAAATCTTAATTTTTTTCACTTAGATCTACTTGTTGGGATGTCTGATAGAAAAGGCATGTTTTGTTATGATTTTTAATTTAAGCTGCAAATACATTTCTGTTTATACCTAATTATCTTCACTTATCACAAGTTTGTCCTACACTTGGTTAGGTAAATGCTTCTTGATTATTACAAATGGAAGCCATATAGATTTGTTTTAAGATTTTAAAATCAGCAATTGTTTACTAGAAAAGCTGTTCAGTTTTTATCTCTGACTTTCCCTTTGTAGAAATTCACACAGTGAAATGTTCTTTTTGGTGTCAATGTTTTATCTCTTCAAGTACCAACAATATTATTATTCTGGAGAAGAATAGCTGAGAAGGAATTAACTTGGCAGTAATTCTCGTGACAAAAAGGAATTCTGAACAGAGATGACAGTTTTGTGAGTCATAGTCCAAGGGACTATCACCAACGAATTTTAATTTTAACATGGGAAGATTTTAAACATTTAAGAACTAGTTGCTAGAGAATAATATATCAATGTATTCTGTGCTGTATCAAAGGATTTTTTTTTGTGGGGAAGAGAAAAGTTATAATCCTAAATCTGTCTCCTTCTGTTCGGGCCCCTTCGCATTAGAATTGACATGGTTATTAAAAGATTGATTTTTAACATTTCACTTTTATGGTGAGGCAGCGCACAACATCATAGAAGATTTCTTAATCTTCACGTTGCACCTTGCTCTTCATGGCGATTTGCGTCTGGCTTTGTCTTCTGGATGGAAGGGGAAGATTCACTTACTATTTTGAAGATATAAAAAAAATTAATTAGACTGCCTGTGGTTACTATCATCACAGAATCAAATTGCTGGTATAGGAAATATTTCATGCGTTAAAAATCCAGTGTGGACCAGAGATACTGAGCCTCCACCAAATAAATGGTGGGACCGGAAGATAAATTTACTTTTCATGACTCTGCCTGTGAAAGCCAGGCAGCACATGTGTAAAGAGCCCTTCTGAGAGGCACCGAGAAACTGTCAGCCTTTCTTTACCAAATTGAATTGTAAACTATCCCTATTTAGGATCGTTTATGAGTGGTTTGAGCGTTATTTAACAAGCATAATGTTGTGGAGTGCTGTTACATATCGCCTAAGAAGGAGGTTTCTATTACTTCTATTTATCTTTGGCATCAGCCCTTGACAGGTAACAAATGAAATTCCTTTTCTCAAATTAAATCAGGCTTCATTTCTGTCTCTCACCCATAAAGGATGAAACGTTATTTGCTTCTTAGACAGTTCCTGTGCTCTATCATCTTTCATTACTTTTATAAAATTTGTCATAAATGTCTTACCTCTTTGGCCTTGGCTTCTAAGTGCCTATTACAGAGATAAGTGTCTGAGTTTGATAATAGAAAAACCTCAAATGTTGCTTTACTTTCAATTAAAAAGTACTTTAGAAGAGGCATCAGAGTATAATATGGTCTTTAATTTCTCTACTATATTTGTCATCTCATACAGTTGTGTATTTTTATGACCAAGAAGAACAGTGTTGTAGAGCATTTGGTGTGGTTCCCTTCACTGAAGTCCATAGCTAAACACCAGCTTACTGGACATCTTTACCTGGAGATTCTGTGGCACCTTAAATTTAACCTGAACACTGTCCCTTCCCATGTTTTCTTTCTTGTAGGCATTGACCAATTATAATCTTCGGGCCCAATCTAGCCCACTGACTATATTTGCAGTTTCTAAAGTAAGAATAGATATACAAACAATCTTTAAATAGTTGAAGCCAAATGAAAACAATAGTATTTCATGATATTTGAAAATAACGATATAAGTTAAATTCCTATATTTATAAATAATATTTTATGGAGCACAGCCATGTGTATTCATGCACTGTCCATGGCTGCTTTTGTGCAACAGTGGCAGAATGGAATGCTTGTGATAAAGACCCTATCTCCCTGAAAGCTCCAGAGTAGTCTAAGCCATCTGGCCCATCATAGAAAATGTTTGCTGATTTCTATTCTATTTGAGTGAAAATTTCCACCACTCTCTCAACTCTCAACCTCACAAACTGCTTAACCATTTTCCAACCCTTCCTTTTATGCACAAGTATATCTTATTTATGTCTACAAGGCATATTGTCTCCAGACCAGACTCCTCTTCTTTACTTTCATGTTCATAATATTAGGGCATAGACCCTTGTCATCTGTTGCCTGGGCAATTGAAATTGCTCTCCTTAACTCCTGTTTCTCTCCAATAAAATTTAGTTTTATACTATTATCAGAATTTTTATTAATGAATTAGATCATTTCTCTCCCTGAATGAGGATGGCATTGGGATCCTGCTTCCCACAGAATCAAGTCCAAACTCCATGGATCGTAATAAATCCCTTCATTCATTGGCCCTGATTTCTTCGCCCATTTCATCTCCTGTGGCTGCCTGTGCCCTCTCCTTCCACCCCTTGCATCCTAAATTCCTGCAGCACAGTACATCTTATTGTTCCTCTAAGATGTTGGTTTCTTTCATGACTCTCTGCCTTTGCAATGCAGCTGCCTTATCCTTAATGTCCTTTTACTGCTTTCTAAATAGCAAACCTTATTTAAGTTTTTGAGATTCAGCTTAAATGTCAAATTTGACAATCCTTTTCCAGAGCCTTCAGGTAAAATTAAGTGCCCCCTGACTGTATTTCTGCAGTTATTGGTGTTGTAATTATCCATGTCGATGTCGAAGCTCTTCTTCATTTTCATATCCTCAGTATCTGGTCTTTGTCACAAAGAAAGAGAGTCAGTAAATATTTGTTGGCTGAATAAAGTGCTCATTTACTTTTAGAGAGCTTCTTCAGCTTATTTCAGCAGAGCTAAAATTCTAAAAATAATAACACTCAGATCTATAATTCTGTATGGACTGGGATGAACCTTTGAGTCTTTGTGGGTGATCACCCAAGTCTCTAATAAGATCTGCAGTAGCGTTCATTATTTAATTTTGTGGTTCTTAGCTTGCAAATTTATTGAATAAAATGTACCAATATATCTATTAACTATTTCCTTCCCAAAGAATTATTCATGATCCCAATATAAGAAGTGTAAAAGCCCTCCCTATTCTAAGTTTTGATACTTGTATCTTATTAGCTTACTTTTAATTAATTAATTAATTAGCTGTACTCTGTATTCACTATATTCTCAAATTAATCTTTCTCTGGTGTGTTTTGGCATCTTAAAGAGGGGAATAGCAAGGGGAGATGGTCATGTGTAAATAGTATGTGGCCATACATCACCTCAAACATTTATGCCATTTGTCCTAATTTGATCATTACTTGGTGGATGCGGTTATCAAAACATCATGCTATACCCCCTATATAAGTACAGTTACTATCTGTCAATTAAAATAAAACTTTAAAAAAGTATGTGGTTTGGGCAGCACCTGTGGTTCAGAGGAGTAGGGCGCCAGCCCCATATATGGAAGAGGGTGGGTTCAAACCCGGTGCCAGCCAAAAACTGCAACAACAACAACAACTACAACAACAAAGTATATGGTTTTGTTTCAGGTGCTCAAACTGGCTACTTATTTGGGAATTAGTTAAGCTTCTGACAGTCTGTCATTCGCCAGCTTCCGTCATTGGATTCACATTACTGCCTGTTAGCATAGCCACAGGAGGTTAGGCATGGGGCTTACTGAACAATGCTATGTGTGTCTTGCATAGACTTGTTGGATGGGAAAGAATATAAAACCATCTAAATAAAGATTTTAAGATTATCTATGAGTTTCATTCATCTATTATTTTCCTGGCTCCATTTAGTGTGGACAATAATAGTGAGACAAGCTTATGATTATATAGTACTCTACACTTATTCAGCGTGCTTTCACCTACATTATGTCTCCTGCTAGGAAGGCATAGATGGTATTGTTATAGGGATTTTTCAAGTGAAACTGATGCTCAGCTATGTGAAATTACCTGCTACAATTTGTACAGTTAGTTAGATATGTGACTGAGACTAAAACCCAATTCCTCACCCCATGTATTTTTCTGCAATTTAATTTTCTTCATATAAAATATTCTCTGGTTATGGAGCTATTGTCTCTTGGCTCTAAAGCTCTATCCTTCCACGTTCTACTTGGTGGTGCTGGGGCTGGGACTTTGCGCCATCCTATTCTTTATCAGATGCCCTCCTATTAGTTTCCTCCAATGGGAGATGCATAAGACAGGCTGTCGATTAGGAGGAGAAGAAAGGAACTTTACCCTTCTCTTGTTGCTTGCTGCTCCAGCGAGGAATAAAGTGAAAAGGAACTGCTTTTGGCCTTCTCCAGACCGGCACTAGCCAGCCATTTCCTCTTCTCAGGGGCCTGAGTCCCAGTCTCTCTTATGGGCTTCTAGATTCTGATCATCACAACATTTTCCTTCTATTTCTCTAACCTAGGTGGCGGTAGCTGCTCTCTATAGTTATTCAATGAGTTAATAATTAAGTTTATAAACTCATACTAGAAAAAGTGCTACATACCTCATTGCTAAATATCACTATGGTCACCTTTGAAGTACTCTGTATGCACTGACACTAGAGCCTACCCCCTCCTCTAAAGCACTTTTGAAATTCTTTTTCCATAATGCCATAAGTGTTGTCATTGTATTGGTCTTTATGTCTTGAATGTCATCAAAATGTATTCCTTTTCAATATTTCCTTTATCTTCATGTAAAGAAAAAAAGTCATTGGGGGCCAGATAAGGTGAATAGGAAGGGTGTTCCAATACAGATATTTGTTTACTGCCAAACAGTGCCATTTGGTACATTGCAGTGATGCAAGGACCAGGAATTGTTGGAAAAAGTTCAGGTCATTTTCATTTAACTTTTTCATACACCCTTTTTGGCACTTCCAGATAGTAAACCTGGTTAACTGTTCATCTAGTTAGTAGAAACTCATAATGAATAATTCTTCTGATGTCAGAAAAGGTTAGTAACATCATTTAACTCTTGATTTGGGCTGATGGAATTTTTGTGGCTGTGAAGAATTGGCTGACTTCCACTGTGCATCTTGGTGCTTTGTGTCAGGGTCACATTGGTGTACCCAAAACACAGTGCAAAACATCACCTTGCCTCTCCAAATGGACTTGGTAAACATCAACTCTCCTTTGCTTTTGTTCAGCACTGAGTGGAGCATTTCTGCATACACCTTTCTCATGCCAAGATTTTTTAGTTAAGACTTTCCTGTTTCTCTGTCAATGTTTACTTGGTCTGCTAGGCTTCTCACAGTCAGATGATGATTTTTAACACACAATTTGACAAATTTTTGCAGTGTTTTCATTAGTTCTGATCATTAATCTCTCTTTATCAGTGACGTTTTTTCTTCCCTCAGAAAAACGTTTAATCCATTTGTACACTGCCATTTTCTTCATGTCATTATCCCCATATACTTGGACTAACATGTCCCTGATTTCCCTTCTACTCTTGCCAAGTTTTACAGGAAAAGTAGTGTTTGTTTGTTTCTCTAATTAAAAGTCTAATTCTTGTGATGGCACACGCAACAACAATAATGAATGCCACTCAACGAGAGCTACCCATGTTAATACCATATATTGACACTGATAGACCAAGGTTTTTTTTTTTTTTTTTTTTTTTGCAGTTTTTTACTGGGGCTGGGTTTGAACCCTCCACCTCTGGCCTACTCCTTTGAGCCACAGGTGCCACCCCCAATAGACCAAGGTTATGAAACCTAAGCAAATTGTTTTTACAGTGCTGCCCAAATAAGCACATAGTGGTAAGTTCACAAATGTAATTTTCAGAGTTCATATCTGTGCTACTTCAGTCCTCTTCATGCTTTTTAGTCTTTTAATACCTATGAACCCGAATCCTCATGCTATATATCCTCTGTTCAAATACTTGGTTTGATTTTGGTTTTACTGAAAAAAATATGCAAGATGGTAGGCGTATAGCCACAAATGGTCCCACAAAACACACTCTGGGATTAGTTGATAACCTGGGATTAGTTTGGTTATATATTTGTCTTGAAAGCAGCACTGACCTCTTTGCTTATAGTATACATAGCACCAATTAATTAAATCATTATCTGTGGTTGATTGAAATGAAATGTCTATTGAAGCAAGGTGTTGGAGGAATCAAATAGATGCTGATCTTGACATTATGGTAGTGACAATGACTACATAGCATCTGAGGTGAAATAGCTTTTATGTCTTCACTGGGGAGCTTACAAAAATGAAAGGGAAAAGTTTTAACTTTAAGCTCTTCTTTCACATCACTGTTAGAGAACCAGAGAACTTTCATAGCAACCCTGAAAGATTCTCTTACTTCTTATTGTTTCAGGGTCATCCCACTAAAAACAGACACAAAATTACACTAGCCTTCCTTATTTGAGGCTCTTTGATTACTTTACCTGGGCCACTTGCCTTACTTGTCATTCTTCTAAGACTTCTGTTGTGTCCAGACCTACAACTAGAATCAGATCTCAGTATATTCCATGGGAACAGAAATGAAGTCAGAACCAGGATGAGATAGCTTATATTCCAGAATAGTTGCAGAATTTTGCTAAGTCATATAGAAAGTTCCAAAGATTTTAGACTAAGGAGGAAACACACAACTGAATAATTATGAACTTATTAATATAGTAAACTTGGTAGAAATTTGTGGCTTAGTGTTTATTTGCAAAAGTTGCTTTGCTCCAAACCCTAGTAAGTGATCATAACCGTGATTCTCCTAAAAACGTTTTTCAGAAGTTCTACAAGTATCTCTTCTTCCAAATACAATAGCATTATTGGGTATACTGTGTCTTTAGGCTCAAGTAGAAGAGAACTTTGTACTGCAATATTACTAGCTAATAGGAACTTGAATTGAGTCACCATAACGGAGGGTCCTGGGTTTTACCAAGTTTCTAGACTCAGCCAGTTTGTAGGCCTGTTGGCTAAGGCTAAGGCCTCCTAAGGTGATTCCTAAAACACTTCTGCAAGTATATACATTATCCTCCTGCAAGCTTTCCCCAAAAGGACCTGCAATCACTAACTAGGGCAACTGTATGTTAAGAGAGGAAAATCTACAGAATATTTAGAGAATGTTAAACAGTGTCTCTGTATTTATACTAATTCTTGGGGACCCAAAATGCTACTTCAGTCTACCAGTTAAAGTGGAGATTATGGTGGTCAAGTGACTCAGGGCCAGGACAAGGGCAAAACAAGCAAAGCATTTAAGGCACAATATTTCAGGAGGCACTCATAGGTCTATGCAAGTGCTGCCTCTGCCTGAAGTCTCAGTCCTGAGTTCACAAACGTAACAAATGGAATTTTGGGGAAAGCTTATCCCCACAGTGGGTCCATGAATAGCACACTATGGTTATTATCCTGGTATCTGTATGAATAATTCAAACACTCATAAGGCAACTAGCAGGTGCCACACATTGACCTCTGACTCATGAAGTGTGGGCTATTCTGGTAGGGTGGAATATGTGTAACCTTCTAGAATTTTCATCCCTGCTAGGATGGTGAACCTAAAGTGGTCCTGCAGCCCCAGATAAACTGTAGATTAGTGCCACCATCAAAACTTGAAATATGCAGGAGAGGTTATTTCCATTATGTCCTCATTTAATCCACTTGGTTGGATTTTGAAGAAGATATGTTTTAGAGAATTACTGTAGATTATGTTAAATGTAATCACGCCTTGATTCCAATTGCAGCTGTGGATTCCAGATGTGGTTTCTTTACTGAAGCAAATCAGCACAGCCCTTTGGACCTGATACACAGTAATTGATCTGGGAAATGCTTTTTTGTCTCTAAAACAATTGCAAAGATCACCAGTAGCAGTGTGCTTTTTACCACAGAGAATCAACAATATAACTCATAGTCTTCCCTTAGGGCTACGTCAACACTTCTTATCTCTACTTTAATTTACTCCTCTAAAATTATGGTGGTACAGATCTTGATTAGCTTATTGGATTTGAGGACAACATTTACCACATTTGAGTTTGCTGTTCTACTGTATTTATTAAGTAACTCAAAAGGCATCTCAGAGCAAGAAAAGGCTTTGCAGCTAGTAACATTGCAGTGCAGAGTTCTCTTCTACTTGAGCCTAATGATGAAGTATGCCTAATAATATTGCTATATCTGGGAAGAGAGATACTTGTAGTACTTCTGAAAAACCCCTATAGGAGAATCACAGTTATGATCGCTAAGGTTTGGAGCAAAGCAACATGAACTTTTGCAGATAACTAATCTCTTTATGAAAAACAGTTTCTAAAAAGCTATGAGGCCTTGGTAGACTTGGAACGCTTGAGCATGGATGCTCCAGTAATGATGCAACTTTCATTGTCATCATACACTAGATATTTGGTTGCGTATGTGCAGCAGCAGTTTATCATTAATGTAAGAATGTGTTTCAGATCAGAAGTAAACAGATCTAGAAGGCACAGCAGGTGTCTCTGACTTTTACTACCCATATTTCCTCTGTCTGACCTCTCCACCTTCAATGCACAATTAAGTCCTCATGGGGGAATTTCTTAAGGACAGTTGAGTGCTGCAGAGAACCATTTGTTTGAAATATACACATGGCCCTTTTGAAATGGTCAGAGTGTGAAGATGTGTGTGTTTTGTGTAAAACTTAATCATCAGACTAGATAGCCCACACTATGATATGATCGTCATTTTGTTTCTTTCCTTAGCTGCTCTCATTCATGATCAATGGTTTCATGGCAGAAGGGCCAGGGCAGCAGGAATAGAGTATTCCTGTGCTCAGAAACATGGATGTTGCCTTAGCAAGACTGGTCCAACTACTGCTAGTCCTGAGTGACTAACCTGACAGTTGCAGGTAATCGCAAGGCTGTGTCTTCTGTGGGTATGGCACTAATCTGAAGAGGGTAGAGGACACTCTGCCAGGGGCAAATAGACTACATTATACAGACCCCTTTTGTTTACCTAACAGTAAGTTTTAATATGTTTTAATGACTATGGACTATATTAGTTGGAGTCTGCTATTTAAGCTAGAAACATGTTCTTGATTTCTATCTTTCTTTCTCACCCCCCACCTCATATTTCTTATAGGGAATGTATTTGGCATTCTTTAACACATTATGCTTTTCCAGCTTTTCTATTCTATCAGAAATATGTCCAATATTCAAGACCCATATGATCACCTCTGCTAATTCCTGACAATACTTCTGAGGCTACATTATTAGGGCATATACATGTTGTAAATGCATGTCTACCCTTAGACTCTTCATGAAGAATTGGCAATCCTATACACTATTTCATCTTTGCCCTTCTGCTCTAGAGTCGGTGATTATTACATGTTGGTAATATAATACCATTTTTCTTATTTTTAACATAATATTGAATGACAATGATATTGGGGTCTGCAGGTCACTTTGAATAATGATAATAATGCATATGTGATATGTGAGACCAGCACTGATCTAATAGTCAAAGGCCTAACTCTGGGCTTTGTCAGCTGTGTGACCTTGAGAAAGTTACTTCACCTCCCTGAGCTTTGATTCCTTCTTTTCTAAAAGGAGGCTTCTTTTTAACTTTGTAATTTTACTGTTCCCTGACTTCAAAAGAAAAAAAGAAATTGTATAACAGAAACAATTAACTTCTTAAATTTCCCTTTCTTTTCCTTTATTTCACATAGTTTAGAATAACTGCTTAAATAATGCAGATAAAAGCTTTTATTTTTCCTTTTGAAAATGATCAATGCTTGCAACTTGGCTAGGGTAGAAAACATAACTCTTTAAATAATTTAATATGCATTCATATATGAATATGCAAATTTTAAATTGGATTAATTTGAAACTGAAAATATTTATAACCTGCTATTACAAAGGATTTGTCCTACATTTTGACTCACGATAGTGACAAAGGACCAAATCATGGTCTATAAAGTATTCTTAGTTCTTTTTTCACTCATAAAAATTATCAGATAGGAGAAATTTGACATCTATTCATTCATTTATTTAGCTGACATTAAAAAAGTGTTGTTCCCCCTTTGCTTATCTAGGTGTTTTAGATTTTGTCCTTGGGCAAAAATAGGAATTAAGAGATATGTGTGCCTAGAATGCATGTTTTTCTACTTTCACCTCATAGAATCACTTTTACAGAGTTGTATATGCTGAATTGATGGTTTGCCATCAGCACACCGCAGGAATGCTATAAGAAAATTATAAATTCATTATTAATGGATTGTCAGCAAGAACTTCCCTGGTGTTTTTTATATCTTTTTCCTCAACGCGTGGTCCATGACCAGCTGCACTGACATTACCCAAAAGCTCATTAGAAATTTGGAACCACAGGCCCCAATTGTAGACCACCTGAGCCAGCACCAGACTCCTGGTGATCCACATGTGAGAAGCACTGGGCAATATCACTTCATAGTATCTTTCTAGTAAGATTTCTCTAGAAATTATGTTATGATAAAGCTTATTGTCAATATCATTTGTCAATAAAACTATTCTGTCAGTATGCATAATCAAGAAGTAACTGTGAGTTTTTGTTATAGTGTTTAGTCTTGTGGACACTGAATTTTGTGGTTCATCCCGTTTCCCTCTCTGCCGTGGCCCTATCTTGGAGTCCACACTACTACTTTGGGTGCTCTACAAGAGGCTTTTTTAAAAGTACTTTTCTTATTCCATTTGTTCATTTATATGTTATGTACATGTTCCCTTTATGCAAGTTTCCTGATACTTTTGGTTTTTTTTAATTGTTATGTGATGTCTTGGTACCCCAAGTCCTTTGTGGGATGAGATGAAGTATAAAGAAAGAAAACCAAAATCAGCAGCCTAAATGTCCCCAGATTTGTGATAGGGGTTGAGTCTCACAAACCTAGACCATTCCGCTTTACCACCTACCTTCTCGTAGCATCATAATTAATATTCACTATGAAGATTGAGAGGCACTCTGGGGGTTACATTATCAGAGAAGTATTAATTATATGCAGCACACTGTACTGTACTTACTGAGCTAGAAACAGAGCCTAATATGTTTTATGAAGATTTTTACACAGGAATGGAAAGCCCCAAAGATTTCTGACTAAATCAGAATATTCACTTCAATTAAAACATTCCATTTTACAAGAACACTAGTGAATATCAGTCTATTAAGTTTTTACAGACAAATTATTTTTCTAGTTTTTTTTTAACTGAGATGGAATAATCTGCTAAGAATTTAGGATTTATTTACATCAAATATGTACTGATAAAAGAAGTAGCAGGTATATTCCGAGCCAATGTCAGGCTATATATTTTACCAGCAGGCAGCCAAAGAGTTGAACTCACTGCCTCGGGAGGCCATTGAACCAACTATGGTGGCTGAATAATTTTATGACCAGTAATAAGGCTTACGAGTTATACATGCTAAGAGAGGGGTAATCAAATCTTATGCTTCAGGGTATAAATTAATCACTGCAGGGGTCAGGAAAGAATCTCCTGTGCCCTCCGAACAAAATTGAATAATTAGGTGGTGGCTGCTTTAATATTTTTAAAGCATTCTTCTTCAGCATCAGCACTGGTTTTAAGAAAAATTCTGAGACTTCATGGGGGTGTTTGAGGTCTTGATTAGAAGAGAAGGGGTGCTGCAAGTTGAGCAGTTTATTTTAGCAGACAGAAAGGCTGGGAAGCTTCCTGATTCCACACTGTTCAACCTGATTTTCATTAAAAGCTCAAAGTGCCTGCTGTTAAAATGTCTCCAGCCGCTGGGGCAAATAGGGCTTCTTGCCTATCTGGAAATCTTGAGGTGGATTTTCATCTTTTAATCAAGTCTCCTTCTAACAGGGAGGAGGATGGTTTACTAAGGTGTGAGATTATTCTTTACCTTCTATAATTCACATTTTATGTTTTAAAGAAGAACATTTTCCTACGACTGGGAAATTAAACC
The DNA here is from genome assembly GCA_963574575.1 of Galagoides demidoff. Lineage (NCBI taxonomy): Eukaryota > Metazoa > Chordata > Mammalia > Primates > Galagidae > Galagoides > Galagoides demidoff. The sequence continues at coordinate 22,415 of CAUYQV010040013.1, forward strand.
TTGACTTCTTATTTTGAAAAAAGAAAAAAAGATCAAGGGGAAACCTGTTAAGCAAGTGGCACTGAAGGCCAAGTGCGACCATCTGCTAAACACATCCATCTTTTCAGGTTTGCCTGCATGGGTATTGAATGAAGTATGTCAATTGTCGTGGTTTTGTGATGACACAAGGATACTGCATTCCACGGAAAGCAGATTTTATTTCCTACATTCTTGTGCTATACCTCTGTCTTCAGCAGTTCTAAATTTGGGTAAAGGAAAATAACTTTCAAGTCATTTCCCAGGAGTATTCCTAGTAAAAGGAAAACTAAAGATTGAATCATTTCCCAATAATGACTGCCTATGAGTGACCTAGATTCTCAGTACTCCTACAGAGTGCCTAATGAAGACTTTATTGTCTATCTATTGGCCCTGGTGGCCTTCTAGATGTTTTTATATTTGGTTCTCTTTGTCTTTTCTTTGTGTTCACTTTGAAATCAGTTAAAAAGTATTATGCAGCCAGTCCAGCAGTGGGTTAGACATATTTACTTTTAATGCAAAACAGTATGATTTTTTTTCATGAAAGGATTTATCGTATCCTTCCTATGGGTCTAGCACAATGGAGTGCATAGAAGTGGAGATGAAAGCAGCAACTCTTCTCTCTGGAAGCTTGGGTTGGGAACACAGGACACGGCCACTAAATACGTTTGAGTCATATCACAAGTAGTGTCAAGTGAAGTGTCAGAGCTGTCTGCACAGGCTGGCATGAGAGTGGTAGAGATGGGGTTGTGGCAGGGACTGAAGAGTATGCATGTTTGGTGGGGGCATGGGAAGAGAGCCGTCACATATGGGCATGAGTGTGTGTGCATGGAGTTGTGTCTGTGTGAGTGCCTGTGTATAAGCATACAGTGGCACATAGACATGTTTCATAATGTAATGAGCAAGGGCTTGGATTCAAGAAGGCTCTGGACAGGAGGAGGGTCCGACCGCTAGAGTAAAACCTGAACCTTGGGGAACTTGGATGCCAGGTTAAATAAAATTCTATAGAGATTATGAAACCATTGTTAAAAGCAAATTTTAGGAAGAATAATATAATTAAAGTAGGGAAGCTGAATTAAAGCAGAGAAGGACGGGGCTTAGGAATTCCAGTTAGAATATCATTTAGTTGTTTGACAATTATGTTTACATAACTTGCCATTCACTTAGGGTTCCCGACCAGAAATTCCACTTGACCAGCTTGTCTCTTCTATTTTCTCTGAAAGCTCAAGGTTGTTCTTTGCATAAGAGAGATGAGAGGTGGGGCTGGCATTACATGCCGCCGGCTAATGGGACTGAAGTCCTGGTCTTACCTGGTTAGGTTCAGTGTCTTTACGATTAGACTGGCAGTGAACACAGTTAGGTATGTGTCCCTAAGCCAGTGCTGAACTCCATATTCTTCATTTCAGGATCCATTCTCTTTGTTTGTTTTTCCAGAAAAATATCTAATATTTTTATAAGACTGTTTCCTTGAATTAAGTATACATGAAATGTCTCATCTGGAAAATAAATCTTTGTGTCAGCAACCATCACAATCTCACCAGATTTCATTTTGCTACATTTTCCTGACACACTGCGATAGCAAAGTAAATCAACTGTTTTGACAAATGAGAAGCTAAAATTCCTTCACAAAGTCAGTCAGTGATGCCCACTGAATGAAAATTCTTCCCTGTGTTTGGGAGATACACAGGGGAACTAGATGACTCATCTCCACTCTTGGTAAAATTGCAAGAAATGAGGGAAAGAGAAAAGCACAAATTAAAATTTTAATGAAAACATGTTAAACATTCTAAAATAATAACATTTCTGAATCCGATTGCTTTGTATCAAATACTTTTCTTCTTGTGGCAGCTGATGGGTTATATTACAGCATCCCCAGTTTTGCAGCTGAGGAATCTAAAGTCAGAGGGTTTAGCCAGCTTGCTCATGGTCATAACTCTAATAATACCAGAGCTGGAATTTGAACTCATGGACTCTCTAGTTTTTAAGCCAGATCTCCTTTCAGGATACTATAATCAGTTTTGAAAAGGCAAAAATGTCAAAGTTATTGTTTCCTAAGTTTAAATAAAATGAGATGGGATGGTTACACGGAGTCATGATTTAGGAGCCACTCGGGTTGTAAAGAAGAAACATCAATTAGGTGTCTTCAGGAGAACATTCCAGGGGAGGGAAACGACAGACAGAACCACAAAAGGTTACAGGTGTAAGGCAGGAAGCAGGACTACTCAAATGAAGTGAAAGAAGGAAGATGTGAAGGAAGATGTGTCTCCAAGGAAATAGCATCATAGAATTTGAAATCCAGGTGGTGCTCGTGGCTCAGGGAGTAGGGCACTGGCCCCATATATTGGAGGTGGTGGGTTCAAACCTGGCCCCAGCCAAAAACTGCAAAAAAACCCCCCCCAAAAAACCAAAAAAAACCCCAAACCAATTTGAAATCCTGATTAGAAAGTTTAATTCTGAGCACATAAAATGTGATGTAATATATGTATATATGTGTACATGCACACCCACATACACGCATTTTGAGACGGTGTGCATGGATACGCCTTGGTGGCTGCTGAGCACTGATCTGGGTTTCCTGTGACAAAGACAAGGCAAAGGAACTGGCATCTTTAGATTTTTTACAAACTTCCAAACTATAAAACTCAAAGTATTCAAAATTATACACAACCCTTCATAGCTTTGAAGTAGTATGGACTGTATGCTCACACTTGAAAATGCCATATAACACTCTTTTCTGTATTATGCCCCCCAAAATTTTGAGAAGCCCTCCCGTACCATCTCCCTTTTTAAGGTGGCTATGATCATACCTTTTATCCACAATTCTTTGTAGAAAAAGTCCTTTGGAAGGGATTTTAAGTAATATAATTTTCCCAGTACTTGGATACTGAGATTAAGATTAATGGATCAAGGAATAAAAAAGTGCCAACTGTGTTATATCATCTCATCCAATGACAACTTGAAAAAAAATTGCTTGCATATTTTATAATTAAATATAATAGGTGCTGATCCAATTTATTTTATCAGACAGCAATAATGCAAAACAATTCTACCAACGTATCCACAAAGACAGACTATCAAAAATTAAAGAAATTAAAAACATATGAAAAGTGTGCTTCTATATTTCAATCATTTTGAATTCTTTGGTTTTTAGTTAAATGGGTGTTACTGAGCCATACCTGAGATATCTGAGCTATATCTGTCTTTCTAGGTTGATGAATGTGTAAGTGATGAAAAAACCACAGTGGCTATACAGCTAGTAGGCACCAGTGTTAAAAGATTTAAATACTTATGTACTGTTGGCTTCACTGGAGCCAGTCAAATGTCCTCCCACCCCACCCCTGTTTCTGCTGTTGCTCAGGGCACTCTGGCCTCCGACCCCTCCCTGAGAATAATTTCTTCACCACTCTAAGATCCATCATCTAAAAGGTGGACTTGCACAGCAGGAAGCCTCCAGGACGCTGCCCAGTGCCCACCTTCATGTTCTGCAGTTACACCTTGACAAATAACATGCAGAAGTGATCAGTTGAGTGTGACTAGAAATGCATCCATTTCTTCTCTTACTCAAGTTATTCTCTTCTTATTTTTTCCTTTACTTTTCTTCCCTTCTTAGGTTTGTCAAGGAACGTAAACATATGACTTTGGGATAGATGCATCATTTCCCTTGAGTTAAGTGTATCTCTAAGGTGTACTAATTTCCTACCTTCTTTTCCAAATTTTTACTGAAAAAAAATTGAAAATAATAGGACTGGTTGGTTGGTTGCTATATATGCCGATGGGCTCAAAAAAGGAAAGATTTATCATTTATGTTTCTCCACTACAGAATAGTTCTGGGATTGATGAAAACCTCCACCAAATTGATGGCTTGTTTTACAGCGAGTCAAACTCTGAAAAATGTTTCTAGGATTCAGCTAAAAGAGATAGTATGTAGACTTTTTGTTTTAATCACTTACATATATCTAAGACAGTGGTTCTCAACCTTCATAATGCCACAGCCCTTTAATACAATTCTTCATGTTGTGGAGACCCCCCCAACCATAAAAATGTTTTCTATAGTGACAAAGATACTTTTTGTGGGGTCACTACAACATGAGGAACTGTATTAAAGGGTCATGGCATTAGGAAGGTTGAAAACCATTGATCTAAGAATTTTGAAGCTCGAAGTTCTTGAATTAATCAGAACTTTGAGACCCTGGTTAAAGTCTGCCATCTAAGTCTCCTCTCAAACTTTTGAAATTTTCACCTGAAAGTCCAGAACGAAGGTGTCTTCACTTTCTGGGCCATCGGGTACTGGAAAGAAGTCTGTTGGGATAATAGCTGTGCTTATGTTCCTACCTCAGGGATGCTAGCTCCCTCCTGCTACTAATGGAATAAATGTATTTTACTACCACCTATGTACATGATTTAATAATGAAATACTTCTTTTTTCTTTTGTTCGAGACAGAGTCTCACTCCGTTGCCCCAGGATAGAATGCCCTGGCATCATAGTTTATATCAATCTCAAACTCCCGGACTCAAGGGATTCCTCCTGCCTCAGCCTCCCAAGTAGCTGGGACTATAGGTGCCTGTCACCCTGCCCTTGCTCAGGTTGGTCTCAAACTCCTGAGCTCAAGATATTCACCCACCTCATTCTCCCAGAGCAGTAGGATTACAGGTGTGAGCACTGTGCCTGGCCAATAATGAAAACCTTCTTCATTTTTACAACATTTACGTCCAGTTTAAAATGACTTTGAGAGTAATAGATTCTAGATGTTCTTAATATACGTTAAATCATAAATTAAAAAAATTGGATCATGTGTGTAAATATACATGTCTATGTGTATATGTATATAAATATATATCTATATATATATATAGCCATGCAAAACATGGAGATATGTGTGCATGCACACACACACACTCATATACAGAAACTCAGCTACTCACATGTATTGGGTTTAAAAATCATGAGTATTGACATTTAATAATATATTCATGTATTCCTGCTACAATATTTCTTCAGGTGCTTATAACATTCCTTATGATGTGGCACTGTTCTTTCTTTGCATTTCTCCTTGAAATGCAGTTGCTCTCTCTCAAAATAGAGTACTTATGCAGTCATACTTGATGTGAAAAAGAGATCTTTCTTTGAACATATTATATGTAAAGCAGGCTTGAACTCAGCTTTTGATTAAAACATAGTTGTGTGGCCTTCCCGCTCAGCTTTAATTGCATTTAAAATTCCTTTCTGCACCTGTACTGAAGATCACAAACCAATATTAATAAAGTAGGCTTAGAGTGGGGGAGCACCCGAGCAGTTGGTTCTTGACAAACGTTATTTACCTAGAGTTTCATTTCAAAGTTAACATGTCTCTGTGCTACTTGCATAAAGCACTCATCTGAAAACTCTGTTAGACATTTTAACCCAATTTAATTTATTCCCTGAAAGTTTAATCCCCTGCTGAAAAGAGTAGTTGCAAATTTTCCAGAGTTACAATTCACTGAAGTGAAAAATATTTAATGACATCATAGGTACTGAGTTTTAAGAGGTTAGTTAAAAATCTTTCTCAAAATGTAAAACAAGGGGCAAGAGTTAATAGGATATTTTATATGGTTATATTTCAATCCTGTTCCAAATCTTTCTAAAGTCACTTGCATCTCTACCATTAAAGCTGTAAGAAATGAGTTACTTACACATCTCCAGGGAGTAGGGAGAAAAAAAAAGAAAACCTTTAAATTTTAAACCACCAAAGCAAATCTCTTTTGAGATTTGACATTTAAGTGGCTCATTCAGTAATTTTACATTTTATGAAACTCTCTTTGTAATCACATCACCAAACACAGCAAACCATCTACATATTTCTACCCAACTGTATGAAGAGGCAGCCTACAGGTTACAGCACAGAATGCTTTGGCACCCACATGCCATCTACCCAGACTTGGTTTTATATAGTAAATTGTGTAACAGGCATCTACTTATCTGTTATTGAAATATTTTCGGTCTGACTGCCAGAAAGTGAGAATAAAAACAAGGGAGGAGAGAAAATAAAATCTGAATTGACTTCGTTTTTGGCACAGTAGAAAGTATTTTGGTCTCCTTTATAGTCTTTTAAAAATCTAATTATTCATTTGGCAGATATACGTCTATAGTGCAACTGGATAGTTGTTTTAAAATATGCAAAGCACAGATTTCAGACTTAATAGGAGATAATGACTGCTTTACAGCCTGTCAGGTCATGGCCTATTTGGCCTGGTTACAGAGATATTGCTTCATGGTTCAGCGCTCCAAGAGCTGATGATGGCTCCAGGCCAGCAAAGGTGTCATTGACATAATAGAGAGAGAGGGTTTCTCTGGAACGCTAATGGGATGCTCTGTAAAGCTTAGATCAAAAATACTATGGCTTAGTAGCACCACCCTGATGGGGGCATCAGGTGGTATTTTTCCTTCTGGTGTTATTAAAACAAAACAAAACAACACGGGGCGGCACACGTGGCTCAAAGGGGTAGAGCGCCAGTCCCACATGCTGGAGGTGGTGGGTTCGAACCCAGCCCTAGCCGAAAAAATAAACAAAACAACACAACCAAAAATCTATGTGCAAAGTTATAATTTCACATTCTATAAGTAGAGTAATTAATGAAAATTATGTTTAGAGGATAACCACTCCAAAAAATAACAGTTCTCTACTTGCCAGAATGACTCAAAAAGTCACCATTTAGGTAGTTCTCACAAACAAAGCCATCTACCTTAAGAGGAGGATGTGAAACTGTAGCTTAGTTCCAGTCGACATGCTTACCATGATGCCACGCTACCTAAGATGTGCAATTTTTCTATATAAATTTGAATTATGGAAATGAAATTCTTTTCTTTTCTTTTTTGCAGTTTTTGGCCAGGGCTGGGTTTGAACCTGCCACCTTCAGTATATGGGGCCGGTGCCCTACTCCTTTGAACCACAGATACTGCCCTGGAAATGAAATTCTTTTATACAAAGTTAACTATATGTAGCCATCAACTGAAAAGTATACACTATGCCTGATAGGTAATTTTTTGTTTATTTGATAGGTAATTTTTGATTCCTCATCCCCTTCCCACCTTTACTCTTTCTTAGTTTCCAATGCGCATTATACCACTTTGTTTGACATGTATACCCATAAGTTAGCTCCCACTTATAAGTGAACATGTAGTATTTGTTTTCCATTCCTCAGATACTTCACTTAAGGTAAAGGTCTCCAGTTCCATCAAAGTTGCTGCAAAAAAAAATGTTTCATTCCTTTTTAGGGCTGAGTAGTATTCATGACATGCACTTTATATACACCACATTTTCATTGTCCACTCATCAGTTGATAGGCACCAAAGTCAGCTACATGGATCAATACATCCATGTTGATAAGTAAAAATAAAGCAAATTAATATCAGTATAATATTATTAACATCTTTCATTTATTAGGAGAATATTTCATATAAATTATCTTTAGTTCTCACAATAATGCTAAAATGAAGAGTATTAACATTCTTAATTTAGAATGAAAAAAGAATAGGTTTGAGAGATGATGATGTCAAAATTATGGCTTTGGCCACGAAGTCCTTGCTGGATATGTAGCTAAGTGTCTGTATAGCTCAGTATGATCTTGTCAGCTATTTCTGGGAAATGAAAATTGAGGTTGATCTTGAGCTTGAAGTTTAAGGATTGAACTTTTATGATTGGAGCTTAGGAACACTGCTAGTTGGTCAGGGGTTCGTTCTTGGTTCATGCCCATTCAATGAACTGAATCACCATGGCATATACCTTAAAATAGCAATAGGTAGGACAACAACCTTTCCTTTGGTAGCAACAGAGCAATTCTGTGAATTTGGATCAGAAGAGTGGTGTCAGAACCTACATGTTGCTTCCCAGATGTGTGATACTAAGCACGTCTCAGGCAGTGGGCCTTGCATTCCTCTGCTCTGTCGTTACTGGTATCTACAACTCAGTAAGGGTTTGGGGGATCAACCCACTCACATGATATGTTAATACATGGGGGGAATGATAAATGCCAGGCAAATATTAGTTTAAAAATCCTTCTGATTAAAACAAAGAATGTCAGCTTTAGACTGATAGACAAGTTTAGTGAAGCCAGCAAATAGATTTTTAAAACCATTAGTCTCACTTAAACAAAATATGAAATGAAAAAGACCACAAAATGACAAGATTTAATGAGTTCATTATCAATGATAGTGAAATGGTTGTATAGAATGCAAATTAATTACCTGTAAAATTATACTAAATAGTCCAAATGACTTACAAGGCTATGATGTAGCATAATATAATAATATTTATTCTCTCTGAGCCTACTAAAAGTAGTGCTTCCTACACTCTCACATCAAGGAAGACAGTGTCCCCACCATCATCTTTGTCAAGCTAAAATTCTAGAACTTTATTACAAAATTATTTGCGGCAACCCAAATTGAGGGACATTTTATAACTTTAGCCTATGTTCTTCAAAATGTAAAAAAATAAGAAATAGCAATGCTGCTAAAAAGTCATGGCAATTAAATGCAAGAAATGATCTAGAATCGGATCCTGGACTAGAAAATTTAGTAAGCATGAAGGATATTATTGTGGTAAAAGATGGCATTTGAATAATGACTATAGATTGAATTATATAATGTTATCAGAGTTAGAGTTCCTGATTTTGATCGTTATGTTGTGGTTATATATGAGAATGTGATTTTTCTTAGAAATTAACTTCAGGACATATTTAAGAGTCAATGGGCACGACGCTTCCAATTTACCCTTAAAATAGCTCAGAAAAACAAGTACATACACACACACATGCATGCATAGATGCATAAATGTGAAAGAAAGAGAGCAATAAAGTAACACATGATTAAATAAGATGAGTTGGTAAATCTAGGCAAAGCGACTGTGGAAGTTTCTTGAAACTTTCTATAGATTGGAAATCATGTCAACATAAAAAAAACAAACATTCTCTTTTCTGTGAAAATTTGAAATGAAATGGATCATACTTGCATTGTATTCAAAGAACAAGTATTATTCGGACCAGTGGTTTTCAACCTTCCTAATGCCGTGGCCCTTTCACATGCTTCACTTATAAACATGTTTCTTTTTTATTTTTTTTAAACTGAATTTCTTGATTGTTTAAAACCAGCCTCCACATTGAGAAGCACACACAAATGTCACACCTTTCTTTACCCTTATGTGAAACTATGAAACAAACATTTTGACTAAAAGGAAATGAATGGAACATTTGGAATAATTCTACCACCCTTGCTGCCAATTCTGGCATGATCCTCAGTGTATATTACAGATCCTTTTTTTTTGCAGTTTTTGGCTGGAGCTGGGTTTGAACCCACCACCTCCAGCATATGGGGCCGGTGCCCTACTCCTTTGAGCCACAGGCACCGCCTGTATTACAGATTCTCTTACACTGGGTTTACTTTAGTACTCCAGTTGAGAATCACTGACTCTCAAGGCTTGTAGCAGGAGGGAGTCTCCAGAATACCAGGACCTTTATCCTTGAGAGGGTAAAAAGCACTCAGGTAGGTTATCTGGAGTTAGCTGACTTACAGATGGATTTCCCACTGTAAATAACTTTGCTGAGGTAATTTTTGAAAATTAAAAAGAAAGTAGTTATGCGAATACTTGCCAATAGATGTATGCATTTGTTTTTAGCTGGGGTAGAAGAATCTGACAGACGTTTTTCTTTAACTTTGCCTTGTTAAAAATGTCTTTTGCAAATGAGGATAAATGAGATTTTGGAAAGCAAATATAAAACACTTTCACTTGCAGAGTCTGAAGAATAATTCTCTCTGTTATCGTTTGCTTAACAGAAACCTTGTGACAATGGTTCTCTCCTCGTGATTCTCCCTTTCGTCACAGCAGTTGTCATTCAGGCTGACATCTCGGAAAGCCTGAGCCCCTGTCTGTGTCCACAGTCAACACAGGACACTCAGAGCCATAATTGCAAGCTACTAAGTACTGCCTATTTGTTTTAGGATTAGCAAATAACTCCGAATTTCTTTTTTCTTAAGACTATTCAACAAAATTGAGCCAGTTCTTTATTTTAAAGTGATATACTGATTTCCAGAGCTTTGGTCAACTATGAAATAAACATCAATTTCTGGCTCCTAATAAATGGAAACTTTGGAACACAAGAAAAGTGGACTGGATGCTAATAAACCTTCACTACAAATTTGACTCAGCTCCTAATCATCTTGGTAGCCTTTTATGAGTTACTCCTGCCCTATTGGACTCAGCTGTCCAAGATATAACAAATGTTCAACAGCCCCTTCCAGCTTCGGAGGCTTTGTAAATGTAACTCTCAATAGTCATGGATTTTAATGACACAGCCGCAAAGTAAAAATGTCACAGTCACATTGTATTTATTTATATTTTTATCAACTATAAAGCCAAAAGTCTGTTCAAGACTTACATTTAAAATATCATTTTAATTTGTGCTGTTAATGGACACTTTTATGGCCCCATTTTAAGCTTTTGTAAACATATCCACAAAATTGGGTATGCTTCACATTTTTAACACCCCACTGCATCTCCCAAGCAAATGGGCATTTATACAAAGAAATAGCAGGACACGTGCCTAACTGCCTGTTTCAAAGACATCATTATTTGTCAATACAAATGTCTGCTTGACAGAAAATGATCCCAGAAAATTTAGCAGGCTCTTGTTGAATAAATCTCTGCTTTTTGAATCCCATCAGTATTTTTTTTTCATTACTATGTTAGGATCAAATTTTAAAAACTCAAAGGAAGAAAATATAGAGAATGATGCTAACTTTCTTGCCCCTCCAAAGACCACACTCGTTGTTTTATTAAGCTTTCCTAAGGGCTTTCAAATATAATTTTATGTTCATCTAGGTATTTTTGCTCTTCTTCACTTTTCTTTAAACTTAAGCGAACTTGAATTTATTTGGAGATTCTCAATGTAACATTCTTAGTTACAAAGGCTTGCAGCAATCAATTGTATTTTCCCAGAAACATACTGTTTCTCTTGCATCACTCTGTATATTTGCAGAATTACACAAAGCTTCCATGAGAGACTACAATAAAAACACATGTACCTATGACATAAAGTGAGTTGGTTGTCTGTGGGGGAGGCTCATCTGTAAAATGATATAATTATGTATGAGTAGCCATTACCCTTAAACAAACATGTTTATTTATCCAACTGATATTTGTAGAACACCTACTCTGTACCTGGCATTATACAAAGTATAGTAAATGAAAAAACAGTGAGCAAGGATTTTGATGGCCCTCCCATGGAGAAGACAGTCCAGGGAAAGAATTCTCTGTGTATATATTTTATATACATAAATATCTAGTCTCAAGGATCAACGATTTCTGTGGAAATGAAGTCTAATCTGTACTAATTGATCAAGAGTTAACTTAGCAATGGGAATGGGTAGAAGGGATTCCAGTAAAGGGAAGCAGCCTACACAAAGGCCTTGAAGTTAGAAAAAAAAGAGAGCACATGAAAAAGTTTGATGTGATCAGAATTCTAAGACCAAAGGGAAGAGTAACCAAGATGAGGTTGGAGACGTAAATGCATACATGTTGTGTTGACCTAGACTACTTTCCAAACACACAAACGAATCAAGCAATCAACCAACCAACCAACCAAACTATTTTTGTACATACCCTCTATCAGGAAGTCCTGGGTCACAATTACTTTAGCTGGTGATGGCTTCTAGTAGTAGTTTCTGAGCAACATCATCTCTTTACTGGCACCTGCAGCTCACAGAAGGTGTGGTTTCCACTGGGTTGTATTACCCAGCAGTTACAACAAAGATTCCTGGTCCATCTTCTTTATTTGAAGAGACCTGGGACCCTGGGTGACACAATTCCATCTCACTCTCAGCACCATGAACGGAAACAGCCGTCATATGTTGTAGCTGTGCCCTCTAGTGGCAGGTGGAGTGTTACCCAGCTCTTTTGAAAAGTTAATTATCTCTCAATTTGGAATTCTAAGCAAGCATAGGGATGTACTAGGGGAGGTAAGCCTCCTGTAACAACCTGTCCTTCCTTCTCACAGTTCTCCTGATACCTTGTAACATAGCTTTCAAGGTAGGACAAACTAATAACACTGAGTAACTTACTTTAAGCACATTAAAAGAAGGTCAAGGGAATTTCTGAGCTCTGATTATACACAAAGTTTTTATCCAACCTCTCTATTGTAACTTTTCTTTCAGCGTCCAGAGTTATTCTGGAGCTCTGTTTGCCCTTTCTCTTCATGACTTGTCTCTTCCTATCACTTAATCTTTAGGTAAATATCCTTCCTTGACTTGGTGGAACAGTTTATTTAATAAAATGAACTAGGTTTTACTTTTTATTTTTATATTTTGGCCTCCAGGTAAATCACTCAGGTTTAATTTTGGTTATCTTTATCTAAAGCCACAAAACTTAAATCCAGAGTGTAGGCCATCTTTTTGTTTATTCATGAGATTCTTTGCCAAAAAATCTTTTTCTCCTTAGCACCTGACTCTTAAGTATGAGATTACATATATCATGTGTTAAGAAACCAGGAAAAGGAAGGAGACACGGTTACAAGGTCAAAGAAAAGTTTATTCTAGACTTGTGGGCCCCAGTTGCATCTGATTCCAAATCTGGCACTAACTGCACAAGAGATTTGCAGAGGGCAGGGTATAGTTACCCAGTGCTAGGAATCTTGCAAAGAAGAAGCAGAAAGTCAAGGAATGGATGCTAATCTTCTTAGTAGAAGAGCTTAATAATAGGACCTGTTAGCTCAAGTGTTTTCAGGAGTATCGTTTTCATGTCGAAAAAATGTTGCTTAACGTTCCCTCAGTGCATGAGTTGTGTCTTCCCTAAACTCTGAGTAAGATTCCTCAAGGGGGCGTGTAGTTATAGGTTAGATTTGTTTTTTCTATTTCTGATCTGGCCAAGGCATAATCCAAAATACTTAATGTCAGCAATTTATTTTTACATAACTCAAATTATAGCATCATCAGGATTTGCTGAAAGGACAAAAGGTCCATTCCATCTGCTAAACTTTATCTTTTCTTAGACAATGCCACATCAGAACATTTGCTCCACTGAGTTGAATGGCCTCTGTCTATAGGAATTTTACCTGTGTACGGAGGAGTCACATTTCCAGGATCTTTACCCACTTTCCTACTTCTGATTGGACTGGCTTGTTGGCCACTCTGTATTTGGTAATCTCCCAGCAGTGTCCATGCACCATATGCTTATAGGTTAGAGGTCCTAGAAGAATTTTTAGTTGATCCAAGATCTGGATGGTGTAGGGCTGTTATTCCCCACAATTCACCTCCACTACTTCACTGACATGATTTCTTTCTCTATTGAGAAATTGACAGTTCAACTTCTGGATAACCAGAGGATATTGAGTTTGGTGTTTGTATTGAGAATATTAAAGGCATTATTTCCTCAGGAATTTGGGCTCCCATGATATAGACTATGCTATTGTTGCTACGAAGTATGTTTTCATATTTCACAGTTGTACAGGAAAATATGCGTCCATACAGGCTACTGAAAATAGGGCTGGAAGGTGAATCAGGTTTTTCTCATTTGGTCCATTCTATACGGATCTTATCCTTATTTGATTTTAAGAAGGTATAAACTTGTCCATCTAAATTCACAAAATAGCCCTGTTGTGGACACTCACATTGACCTTCAATTCAGATTGAAACAAGCTAGTCTTACAGATTGACTAGTAAACTTAAATTTTTATAGTAGTAAATAATGGTGCAAAAATAGCTGTGTTTTAGCAATGAAATGGTCATTAAATTTTTTTTAATGTTTTGTTCATTATTATAAACATATACTCAGGAATATGCACATAAGATATTCCTTATAAATTTTTAAAGGAGGTAATATAAAATATTAATTTTTTTTTAAACTGGGGATATTTTCTCTCATTTGGTGAAATGACACACATTTATTAATGAGAAGAACACTTACAATGGAAACTTGGGTAATATGTAATTATGTTTTTTAAAAATATGGCTAAGTTTGGCCTTGTAGACTAATATTTTTTAATTTATCATCAACATTAATGTGTCTATATGTTAAAGCTTATGTGCGTATATGTTCATTTATAAAATGAGCACCATTGAGGGGGTAATATTTTCATAGGATGAAAATTTGTATTTCTCAATAACAGAAACAATAGTTCATGGCTCTTCACAGAGCATGTTTTTCTCCTCAAAAATTAAAGAAACAAGAACATTTCCAAGATAATTTACATAAGATTACCTTCAGAAAAAGAAATCAAAGGTATAGCTAATTATTATGATTGTACAAACTTGACAAGAACTTAGTTACACCCATGAATTAGAACCAGTCTTCAATGCAGTATTCTAATGGGACAGTTAGAATACGTTAGATATGAGCCATGCTCATCTTAGGGTAACCTATTGAAATTCTTAGCCATTTGAGAATTCTTCAACCTGACAGAAATATACTATGTTTTTAGTTCTTGAGGATGCTATGGAATGTCCAGGTGGGTCATAATGTCTTCTTTTAATGTTGCATTAAAGATAAATTATTGCCCACATTTGTCAATGTTAAATTGTAATGTGATCAGCATGGCATTGCACCCCCACTTATAGCAATGTGCCATTTAATGATTGGGACTGTGTTGTGAGAAGTGTACTGTTAGTTGCAGTAGTATGCTACTGCACTTAATACCATAGCAATTGTACCACAATGGTTAGTACTTATGCATCTAAACGTATTTAAACATAGAAAAAGTACAGTCAAAATAAGGTATGGTGTGTCTGTAAAGGGCACTTCAGTGAATGGACTGGAAGTTGTTCTGGGTGAGTCAGTGAGTGAGTGGTGATGCACACTACTGTAGAGTTTATAAACATGGTACACTTAGGCTACATTCAACTTATAAAAATGACTTTTCTTTCTGTAGTTATAACCTTAGCTTACTATACTTTTTAAATTTTATATAAACTTTTTGAGTCCTTTGTAGTAACATTTCGCTTGTTTCTATTTTTAAAATATTTTTGTGGTTTTACTTTTTACATGTTTTGTTAAAAACTAAGACACAGATACACACATTAGCTTATGTCTACAAAGGGCAGGATCATCAAGACTTCCCTAAGTGATAGAAATTTTCTAACTCCATTAGAATTTTATGAAATCACCGTTGACTATATACAGCCCAATATTAACCGAAACATCGTTACATGGTGCAAGGCTATACCGCTAAAGATAACCACAGTTGTACTATTGTGCTAATTTCCGTTTCATTTTGTTTGGATCGTTTGTGTAGATGTAATGCTTCCATTGAGAAGATGAGAATAGAAGAGCAGTGCACAGTCTGAAAGCCTATTTTCCTTTGCTTTGGAACTTTGTAACCTAACTTAGCACAACAGCTCTCATGTTTTGAATTCAAACTGTGTGTAACCCTGTATTTATGCCTTATATTTGTAGGTCCTATATTTATGCTTTAGCATAACAGAAAGCAATAAAATAAATGCATATCCTCTTCTGGAATTTTATGGATAGTTTTCCATCCTTTCAGTGGGAAGAAGCATAAATACAGGCATGTCTTTAACCATGTGGTACATGTTACATATAAAACTATTTCATCTTCACAAAAACCCAATGAGTTGACTATCATGTCCTTTTTTTTTAATTGGAGAAAATGTGATTCTAAAGGCCATTAATGAGGAAGCAACATAATTTGTATTTGCACCTGTGGTCTCTGACCACAAATCCCATTCTGTTGATTCCTATGCAATATAGCCTCTCAGACCCACTGGGTTAAAAGAGAGGCATAGAATTCCTTTTCTGCTTTCCCACTGTTATTGCAGCACTGAGAGGACTTCATACATGCTGTTACAAATGGCTTGGTTTCCTTCTTTCCTAAGGTCAGATACTAATCCATGGTATATTAATATATGATCCATTAAATGTGTTGTATGTGTGTATATGTATTAAACATGTATACATATCATACATATAATATACATATATACTATAAATACATTACACACTACACACACACATATATATCTCACAACTTTTCCATCTGTTCATTCCTTGATGAACACTTAGGTACTTAGGTTGATCTCATATCTTGGCAATTGTGAATAATGCTGCAATGTAATGCAGATATTCTTTGAGACATGGCTTTCATTACCTTTGTTTGTACATCCAGAAATGGGATTACTGGATCAAATGGTAGTTCTATTTGTAGATTTTTGAAGAATCTCCTTGATTTCTTCTACAATGGCTTTACCAATTTACAGTTCTATGAACAGAACACAAGCATTCTCTTTTCTGCACATCCTAACCATTTATTATTTGACTCCTTTCACTTATCAGTGGTGACCTTGAACTAGCTCAGTTTGAGCTTCCGTACCCCCATTTATATGCTGAAGATTACAGTATTGACCTGAAAGTTAGCATCTGTGAGAGTGTATGTCTGTGATTTAAATGTAATAAAATATCGTATGTAAGATGCTGATTACAAAGTCAGGGATATAGTGTGCCCTTAACCAATAGTAGTTTTTTCTGATTTTTGTTTCATTTTTAATTATTATGAGTACATAATGGTTGTCTATCTTTATAGGGCACATGTGATGTTTTAATACAGGCATACAGTGTGAATTCATCAAGTCAGGGTAATTGGGGCATCCATTACATTGCCTCCTTATCGTTTCTTTGTGTTAGGAACATTATAATTCCAGACATTTAGCTATTATATTTTAAAGCATACCCTAACTTATTATCAATTAAAATCATTTTGTTGTGTTATCAAATGTTTTTGGTTTTATCTAGATATCTTCTAACTACATTATTGTATCCATTAACCATTCCCACTTTGTCTCCCACTTCTTGCTATACTTCCTAGCCTTGTTGAGGATTTTTGCATCTATGTTCATCAGAGATATTGACATATACTTTTCTTTTCTTGTTGTGTCTTTGATTTTGTTATCAGGGTGACATAGGCCTCATTGAATGAGTTTGAGAGTACTCCCTTCCCCTAGGTTTTTTGGAATAGTTTAGATAGGATTGGTATTAGTAATTCTTTGAATGCTTGGTAGAGTTCAGCAGTGAAGCCATTGAGTCCAGGGCTTTTCTTTGATGGGAGACTTTTTATTACTGCTTCTATCCTGTTGTAGTGTTTACTTCATTAGGATTTTGAATGTCTTCCTGGTATGACCTTGTTGGCTTGTATGTGTCTAGAAATTTATTGATTTCTTTTAGGTTTTCTATTTATTAGGAAACAGCTGCTCACAGCCTCAGTTGTAATGTCTCCTTTCTCATCACTGATTTTTCAGTTTTCTCTCTCTTTTTCCTGGATAAAGTTGTGTCATTTTTATTTTCTCAAAAGTTCAACTTTTTGTATGGTAGATCTTTTCTGTCTTTTGTTTCAATTTTATATTTCTGCTCTGATCTTTATTGTTTCTTTTCTTCTACTAATTTTGGGTTTGGTTTGTCTTGGTTTTCTAGTTTTTTGAGATGCATCATTGTTTATTTGAAGTTTTCTACTTTTTGATGTCGGTGTTTATTGCCATAAACTGTCCTCTTATGCTGCTTTTTCTGTATCTTGAAAGTTTTGATATGTCATGTTTTCATTTTCATTTGTTTTGAGAAATGTTTAAATTTCTTTCATCATCTCTTCCTTGACACACTGGTCAATCAGAAGCACATGGTTTAATTTCCATGTGTTTGTCTAGTTTCCAGTGTTCC
The DNA here is from genome assembly GCA_963574575.1 of Galagoides demidoff. Lineage (NCBI taxonomy): Eukaryota > Metazoa > Chordata > Mammalia > Primates > Galagidae > Galagoides > Galagoides demidoff. The sequence goes on from CAUYQV010040013.1 coordinate 40,111, forward strand.
TCTTTGTTATTGATTTCTAGTTTTATTGCATTGTGGTCCAAGAAAATATTTGGTATGATTATATATTGTCTTAATTTTTAAATTTTATTTTGTAGACTGTGTTCTGTCTTTGAGAGCAATTCATGCCTGAGGAGATGAGCATGTATCCTGCAGCTGTTGGCAAATGTTCTGTAAATCTCATTACGTCCCTTTGGTTTATGGTGAAGGCTTAGTTCAAAGTTACTTTGTTGATTTTCTGTCTGGAAGATCTGTCCAATGCTGAAAAGTGGAGTGTTGAGGTCTCCAATGACTATTGTATTGAGGTCGATCTCTCTTTTTAGCTCTGATAATATTTGCTTTGTATGTCTGGGTTCTCCAGTGTTGGGTACATATATATTTAGAATTGTTATATTCTTTTGTTGAATTGACCCCTTTGTCATTATATATTGACCTTCTCTGTCTCTTTCTTTTTGTCTTGAAATCTCTTTTATCTGGTAGAAGTCCAGCTATTTCTGTTCTTTTTTGGTTTCCATTTGCACAGAATCTCTCTTTCTATCCCTTTATTTTCAGTCTGTGTGTCTTTATAGGTGAAGACGGTGTCTTGAAAACAACGAATCTTGTTTTTTTAAAATTCATTCAGCCACTTTGTGTCTTCTGATGTTCATTCACATTCGATGTGATAATTGATGGGTAAGGACTTACTACAGCTATGTTATTATTTGATCTCTGGTTGTTTTGTGGTCCTTTCTTTAGTCTTTCTTCCTGTCTTCCTTTTTAAAAAGTGATTTTCCCCAGGAATGTGTTTCAATTTATTGATTTTCCTTTTTTGTGTGTAGGTGTTATAGATCGTTTTTTGGTTTGAAGTTACTTAGAGGCTTGCAAAAAAAGATTCTATAACCAATTATTTAAAACATATGGCAATTCTGCTTACAAACAAACAAATAAACAAAGAGAAAACTAAAAGAAATTCCATCCTTTCACTTCATCCCCTCCTGCTTTCTGTTTGTTGTTTTCACCCCTATCTTTTTATACCATCCACCTCTCAGAAAGTTGTTGGTGTTGTTTTTGATAGGTTTGTCTTTTACTCGTCCTACTCCAGCTATAAGTGGTTTACACACCACAATTAGAGCGATGTTCTGTATGTGCGTGCTTGTTATTACCATCTAGTTGGACACCTTCAGATGATTCCTTAGTCTTCTAAGGCTTTTCTTTCAGATTGAAGAACTCTCTTTAGCATTTCTATAGGGCAAGTCTTATCTTGATGGAATTCCTCAGCTTTTGTTTGCCTGGGAAAATCTTTATTTTTCCTTCATGTTTGAAGCGTATTTTTAAAAGATATAATATTATAGGGTTAACATTATTTTCCTTCAGTACTTCGAATATGTCATGCCCCTCTCTACTGGCATATGTATTGGAGCTTCTTGATGTATTTTTTCCTTTCTCTTGTTTTGCTTAGGACCTGTTCTTTTTCTGTGACCTGTGGAAGCTTGATTATTAAGTGCCTTGAAGCAGCCTTGCTTGGGTTAAACTTTCTCAGTGTTCTATGACCTTCTTGTCTCTGAACATTAATATCTTTCTTTAGGTTTGGAGAGTTCTCTATTATTATTTCTTTGAATAAACTTTCTACCTGATCTGTTTCTCCATCTTCTCTTTAAGGTCAATAATTATTTGTTTTGACCTCTTGAGACTATTTCCTATATCCTAGAGGGATGCTTCATTCTTTTTTCTCTTCTAACTGCCTATTTTCAAATAGCCCATTTTCAAACACACTAATTCTTCCTTCTTCTTGGTCAATTCTACTATTGAAAAATGCTCTCTGATGGATTTCTCATTTATTCAATTGAATTCTTATTTATAAGAATAGGTATACCAATGTCTGAAGACACCTCTGGTTGGTGATAGGATATATAAAGGAGTGAATGCTTTATCCCATAATGTCAGAAATATAGTTGAGGTTGGAGTGAAGTTGTGAAGTGGTTGTTTATTCTCCACAAATAGTATCTTTCCACAGTATTTTAAAAAGACAACATATTGATATGGTAAATCTAGAACAAAAAGATACTAGAGAAAGCAATGTGCACATATGGTCCCAAGACAAATAAAGAAAGAACTAGATTCAAGTCTGGCAGCTCTTCCCGTGCTCACATTCCTGCTACTCAGTGGAACCTTTTACTCCTCTAACCTGCACACAGGTGCTGTCTCAGATGCGCTCCCTCAGGTTAGATCCAAGCTCTGTCTTTATTTAAGGTTAAAAAAATTGACCTTTATCTTTGCCTGTATTTTTATATGCTGGCAGAAGAATCATGTATTTTAAAATGCATACACTTAATTAGGTTAAGAATTTTTATGATTCTTAGTATTTTTAAAACACCGAGATACACATAGTTTGTAGAAATGGTATCATTGAATAGAGAGCCAGCTCCTTCAGAATGAGTGTAGGCCACTTTTGAGGTGGAAATGATGCTCAGGAAGTATAGGAAGCATAGTTGGTGCTCTCATTGCAATATTGTAGAAAAAAATTGTTATTTGTGGAAAACATTTCACATGTCTCACCTTCTTTATGCTGTGGTTCCCACCACTTCCCTTATGATGCAGATAAGCTGATGACATAGAAACTATAGGTGACCTTTAAGAAGAAGCTCTTTTAATATGTTTGTAAAATCAAAGTTGAGGGTATTCTGTGTAGAAGTGTTCTTTTCTAATGTCACTTTTTACTTAGTAAAGCTCTACATTGGTTTAAATTTTATGTTTATATTTATGAGTTTCAAAAATGAAAGTTCTTTAATATGTAAAACAATATGCTAGAAGGAGAAAGCTAGTGATTCCTGATTGCATCTGCAAATAGATGTGCTAAATTGCTTCTTTTCTTTTCATCTTACGTGATCTCTTCACACTACTAACATCTAGCTCAGTGAAGTCATTAGTAGTGGATTTCAAAGTTCAAGTGGCTTCTTTTCAAGTGCTTACACTATAGACCTTTACTTATAATTTGAATCTTGCCCATAGTTCCCTCCCCTGCACCTATTGGCTTCTAGAATATTATTTTGCTTCTGATATTCCTTTTTGGTTTCCGTCTAGCCTGACTCCCATTCTGCCTGTCCTCAAGGTGCTGATATTTGTTAGGCAGTGTCATCATCCTTCTTCTTCATCATGCTCTACATGTGCAATATCATCTACTCATACTACGGAGTCAACATCACCATCCCCCCTCAGGTCTCCAGCCCTTCAGAGCCATGTTACTAACTTCCTGTTGGAAGTCATTCCTCAGAGTGACTTGCAGACACCAACCCTCAGTGTCCCTTTGAGATTTACCTTTATTTTTCAGGTAAATTGTTACTTCTGTTTTCTATACAGATGCAAGCAAACTCACCAATTCTCAACATTTTTGTTTTCTCTTTAGCTGGTAAGTCATCAAGCTGAGTTAATCTCATTTCTGAACTATCTCTTAGATCTGTTCCCACTTCCTTCTTTTTACTACCACTGTCTTGATTCCCTCTCACTCCTTTCTTAAACAAAGTATTGCAATTAATTATTTATCCAGTTTCCCTTCCTTGAATGTCTCTCTTTACTAACCCACCCTTCAGTACTCAACCAGTAATTCTTCTAGAACCAGGATGGCCTACTTAAAAACAAAGCAAAACAAAATGCAGTGATTCTCCATTATCTATACAATTAAGTTGAAATATCTGACCAGCACCTTCATAATTTGGCCCCAGCCTATCTTCTGCAACTTCTTTCTGATTCTGGAAGTTCTTCTGTTTTTATTCCCTAGCTATGCCACTAAGTTCTGGAAGCAAGGAACTGTTCTATTTTTCCCTTTTATTTAGTTTTAATTGACAAGTAAAAATCGCATATATTTGTGATGTACAACATGGTGCAATGATACACTATGATATATGCATATATATTGTGGAATGACTAAATCAGGCTGCTTAACAACATGCATTATCTCTCATACTTATCATTTTTGTATGTGATGGGAACACATACAATCTACTCTTTTAATATGATCTCACTTAAATATGGAGCATAAAAAAGTGAACTCATTGGAATGGAGAGTGAAATGGTAGTTACCAGAGGCTTAGAATGGGCGTCTGGGGAGATGTCTGTCAACAGACAAAAAAATTTCAGCTAGACAGTCGGGAGCTATTTCCCATTCTCACATTTGACACATCCATTCTCAGCTCTGTGCTTGTGCCCGATGTGTTCTTTATGCTTCCAAGAACTCTCCTGGCCCATACTCTATCTGTTGAACTCCCAAGCCTCTTTTATCTCTCAGATCTAAAGATCATCTCTTCTCTTCTACCTTCTCCACCTTTCAACTTTGACTAGGAGTCCTAGAAGGTTGCACATAGTGCTGGCCACATCATGCTGAGATTGCCTTATTTATCCCTCCGTTAGACTATAGACGTCTTGAGAGTCAGGACCTTGTGCCATTTATCTTTGTATTTCTTTAACTCAGTACTAGCAGAGTCTCACTATTTTTTTAATAAAGCAAAACAAATCTAGCTCATTTTGTGTTAATAAAACAAAATAAATCTAGCTCGTTAATATTGAACAGGTCTGGGACTTTGCAAAGGACCCTTTCTGGCTTTTCCTGATTGATATGCTTTTGTGAGACACTGATCTATACTTCTAATCTAAGTGGAGAGGAAGGGAAGAGAGAATAAACATCTTTAAGACAACATTGGTGACAGTTATAGCTGAAACCTGCTTTGATTCTGTACCCAAGTTGAGATGTTCCAAAGAGGTTTCTTGACTGTCAGCATGCTCAGAGCCTCTCAAATCACCCCACTGAGAGCAAATAAATTCACTACTTTTATAAGCTGAGCTGTTTAATACCTGAATTTCTGCTTATCTTTTGTTCACTTGAGTTTTACTATCTCTTCAACTTGTCATATGTTTTAGATAGTCATAGCGTGAATTTCAAAAATGTATACTTTCTTTCTTTCCTTTTTAACATTCAAATATATGCTTAATTATTTAGAATTCAATATGTTTGTGGGTCTAAATACATATTTAAAATTATTCTATTGTAGTTTGAACACTAAATGTGATATCTACCCTCTTCTAAACATTTTAAAGTGTACAGCATGATATTGTTGGCTACAGGTATAGTGTTGTACAGCAGATATTTAGAATTTATTTCACCTCGCTTAACTGAAATAGTATATCCATTTTTCCTCACTTTCCTTCCTTTTGGCTCCTGTCATGCTTTCTTTGTTACTTATTTGCTTTACATTTATGGTTATGTTAAAGAAAGATTTCCTTGTTAGAATGCTCTGGGCTCCCAAACTCCTATTACAAGTTATTAGTTTATGTAAAATATTACCTAATGAGGCTCAAGGTAAAAATACCCCATGACAGTAACTAGTTCTACTAACATGAAACATTGACTACGTTTCAGGTCTGTCCTTAGCACTTTAAATGGAGTGTCCTATTTAATAGCCACCCCAGCCTGTGACAGGATGGGTATTATTCTCCTATTCCCTAGAAGAGAAGAATAGAAGCTTAAATAAGTTAAGTAACTTGCCTGCATTGCACAGCTGGTAAGGACCAGAGCCTGGACTGGGACTGAGGTAGTCCGGCTCCAGGGCATATGCTTGAATCACTACAGCTATGGAGAATATAATTTAGAACTAAATTTCTTTTCTACCTGAAAATCAGAGATTTGTTTCCCTGTCAAAGTCTTAGTATCCTTTTGAATAGATTGATTGTTCCTTCTTGAAATCATATTCCCCATATGCCACTGGTAAATTGAACTTGAAATCCCTTTTCTCCTCCATCTTTAGTATAATTTCATTACTACTTCATTAGATAGCACATCATGAAAACATTTCAATACAGCCCCGTGCCAATGCTGAAATACAAGTACTAACAACTACCAAAATGTGCCCGAATTTACTCTTCTCGCCACTAAATAATGGGAAACTATTTATGAAATAACAGACAAAAATCAGAGAAGAGGATATGCATTTATTTCTTTTATACTTATATTTACAAAGCATAAATATAGTAACTATGATAAGGACATTTATATAATCAGTCAAGCACAGACCTACATGTTTAACCAATCAATTAGATTTCATTAAAACAAACAAATATACACAAAAGATCTGTACTTTTCTTACTGATTAAGGTTAGTTATTAATTTTATATTATAGCTACTCTATATTTTAAATAAGTGGTATATTTTGAAATGTACTTCATTCAGGGAATTGTAATTGCTTTTATTAGTTGTATAATGATAATGAAACAATTTTATATGCAACTTCTTTGGGTTATACCTTTAATATGGGAATAAAAATTTCACCATAGTGAGCTGGCTTTATTGTGAGGTAGAATAGATAAATGAAAAATATTATGCTATTCCCACAAGAAAACTTGACCCCAGCTCGGCACCTGTAGCTCGGGGGCTAGGGCATCAGTCACATACACCAGAGGTGGTGGGTTTGAATCCAGCCCAGGCCTGCCAAACAACAATGACAACTACAACAACAAAATAGGTGAGCATTCTGGTGGGCGCCTGTAGTCCCAGCTATTTGGGAGGTTGAGGCAAGAGAATCTCTTGAGCCCAAGAGCTTGAGGTTGCTGTGAGCTATGACACCACAGCACTCTGTCCAGGGTGACATAGTGAGACTCTGTCTCAAAAAGAAAAAAGAAAACTTGACCTTCCTCAGGTGATGGTATTTCCCTCTCAATTTCATTCTATTAAAATTTATTTAGTTAATCCTTGTTAAAAAATTAATTTTGATAAACCAACCATTTTGGTATCATTTATACTGATTGAATGTGATCCATTTCTGGAATAGTATTTTGGCATGAAGAGAATCCATAAACAGGAAACAGTTTGTCAGTTTGTGTGCAGGGGGGAAAATACCAAAACAAAGGTTGAGCAAAAGTGCAGAAGTACCCAGAACTAAAAGAAATCTGGCAGCAAAGACAACTTCTCTCAATCACTAATATTTTTCCCAAGACAGTAATGGCCCTTGGATAGCCATCTTTGACTTCGTATCAGAGGGCAGGTAATTTGGGGTAGGTGGTACTTTAAGAAGAGTGACTGCATGAATGAAGGGGGGTCTGTGTTTCCCTTTGATGTGACTCTGTCCCTGCTATAGTATGTCCATTTTTTCTGGGCCTCATCCTCTCCCTGGGTCTAATTTTCCGCTGGTCAGTGCTTCTCCCTCTCTTATTAATTTCCCCACACAATGGCCCTTTGCATGTTTTCATGAAGGCATTGATTGCTATTGTCTTGGAGGTCACAGAAGATGCAACTGGACCTAGGCTGGCAGCCTAAAGTAGCCGGTAGACTTTTATATCAGCTGACCTAAAATTTCAGTCTTGGCTTTTCAGGATGCTGTCACCAGATATAAACCATGATAAACTTCATTTCACCTCAGGTGCAATGAACTTACATGGGGGACAAACTTCCGTGGTTTCTCTAACAAATTATTGGGAAGAGATCAGCTTTAGCTGGTGTTCTTTGTGAATAGTTCTACTCCACCCACGTTATGCTAGTTTGAACTGGACAAAGAAGAGACGATTTGCTGGCTTGTAGTAAAAGTTCATTGATCCTGAGGAATTTGTGAAAAAAATAGGACGACTGTTGTTCATGTTTAGATTATCAAGGAACTTGGTGTTGTGTCCCTGGAGAAGTCCATTCTTTTGATGTTCTAAGTATTTGACTTTAATCCAGGGCAAAGCTATTTTCTAGCCAGATCTCCATATGTACCATTTGGTCGTCTACTTTCTCTAATTGTCTTCAAACATCAGTTTGAGAGTCTTAGTAACAGTTAAACTGATTGATCCCTTCTAATATGCTAGCTACTGTAATAAAGAGTGTATGCATCTCAGCTCATTTAATCCTTACAACCCTGTAAGGGACACTCCACTAGCAACTTCATTTTACAGATGCTGAAAACTGAGATAGAAGGAGGTTAAAAACAAAAAACAAAACAAAACAAAAAGACTTGATGAAGGGCCCACAGCTTGGAAGCGGCAGGCTAGGAGAAAATTCCAGAGAACTGGGCTCCCTCTTCTGGGATTGAGAGAGTGTCCCTGCGGCACAAGTGACTGAGGGACAGGCTTTTCTCAGGTTAGGTTTTTATCCTAACAAAAGGACTGCACAGCTGTGTCTAGAGAGGGGTCCCTAGAATGCAGCTTTAATTCCTAATTGTCCTGAAATTTTAAAAGTTCTCCAGAATGACCTCTTCATTTTAAGAACAGTTTGAGAGGGCACTACAGAATCCAATGAAGCTGCTGAGTGGTCACCAGGCTCATGTATGGGGCAGACTCAGAACTTATTTCCATGGGGCCAGGCCAGAGAGCTTTATTATAAAATTTGGCTTTTTAATGAGCACCTCGGGACTCCCTTCAGTAACATCACCTTAGAACGGTCAGGCCACATCTTAAGTTGTTTATCTGTATGAGCCGTTTTGGTTCCTATGGGTCCTTAGCTATGTAATGAGGCTGGACTCCTCCAGGTCAGGATCAGAAGTCACCACTTTATCTTCAGGCTAGTGGGGCTATTGTGGTGCTCCCTCACTTATTAATTTCTGAATCTCTGACTCCATGGGAGATATAATCCCTTCCAAAGAGATAAGCCTGGGGTCTTTGAGTGAGTTTCTTAATATGGCTCTTACAAATCCAACCTGAAGTGTCTTCTCTGCCATAGAGCACATGTTGTCTCTCTAGGTTGACAAGAATAAGTCATTGTACATTAGATGTTTTCATTCATGTGCTTTTTCCTATATTACATTTTATCTCCCTTAAGATTAAAAAAATCTATCTATATATAAATATAATGTTTTCCTTGCTTATTATGATAGGTAACAACAAGCATGTTATTTTGTTTTGACCAGTTAAAATACACTGGACTCTCTTTGCAAAACTAACTCTTTAAATATGACTTTGGCATGGACAACTGAGAACCATAAAGTTTTAAAGCATGTGGTCATTTTGAAGTAGAAAAAGAACATAATGATTTACAAAATTTTATTCAAAAATATTTGGAATTTGGTGCTAAGAACTAGTTAGTTTACTTTAAGTTGGAATTCATTTTGATTTCCTCATGCTGGATGGCTTTTTCCTCCATCCACCAATGGATTTATATAGATGTTTAGATTACGGTTAGTGGTTTTTAGTCACTCATATCCATCTTAATAAATATCAACCAGATGCTAAAGATGCTTTAAAAAAAGAAAAAGTATCATCATTTAATTCTGAGTCTCTGCAGAAGGCCTTAGATCCATGCGTTGAATGTCCCCAGAGGCAGAAATGTAAACAGCACTTTTCTGTTCTGTTTTCAGGTCACATGTGCCAATTTAACAAATGGTGGAAAGACAGACCTTCTGAAATCAGGAAGCAGCAAATCCACACTAAAGCATATATGGACAGAAAGCAGCAAAGACTTGTCTATCAGCCGGCTCCTGTCACAGACTTTTCGTGGCAAAGAAAATGATACAGATTTGGACCTGCGATATGACACCCCAGAACCTTATTCTGAGCAAGACCTCTGGGACTGGCTGAGGAACTCCACAGACCTTCAAGAGCCTCGGCCCAGGGCCAAGAGAAGGCCCATTGTTAAGACGGGCAAGTTTAAGAAAATGTTTGGATGGGGAGATTTTCATTCCAACATCAAAACAGTGAAGCTAAACCTGTTGATAACTGGGAAAATTGTAGATCATGGCAATGGGACATTTAGTGTTTATTTCAGGCACAATTCCACTGGTCAAGGGAATGTATCGGTCAGCTTGGTGCCCCCTACAAAAATCGTGGAATTCGACTTGGCACAACAAACCGTGATTGATGCCAAAGATTCCAAGTCTTTTAATTGTCGCATTGAATATGAAAAGGTTGACAAGGCTACCAAGAACACTCTCTGCAACTATGACCCTTCAAAAACCTGTTACCAGGAGCAGACCCAAAGTCATGTATCCTGGCTCTGCTCCAAGCCCTTTAAGGTGATCTGTATTTACATTTCCTTTTATAGTACAGATTATAAACTAGTACAGAAAGTGTGCCCCGACTACAACTATCACAGCGACACACCTTACTTTCCCTCGGGATGAGGATGAACATGTGGGTAAGACTGAAGCCTGAGGAAATAAATATGACAGGGCTGTTACCTCAAAGAAGAAGGTCACATCTGTTGCCTGGAATGTGTCTACACTGCTGCTCTTGTCAACTGGCTGCAAATACGCTAGTGGAAAACAATCTGATGTAATTTCTGCCCAGTCAGCTTCATCTCTTAGTATAGTTATAAATCACTGCAGATTTTAAAGTCACACTTGCAGACATGCTGTCACATATAGAGGTACACAAACACACCATCATGCACATTTCAGCTTGCATCTTTCATGATTCCTATTGAGAGGGCTTTCATTGTCTGACTCATAACGGTTCAGGATAAACTATTATCAAACGAAAGGATTAACTAGACAGAGAATGTTTCTAACACTCGCTGTTACGGAAATCTCTTTTAAAGTCTTGAGTCCATGCTAATCAATAACCCCCAGTCATGCATTACTACTGCTTGGAGTAGCTGTACTGGTAAATACTACTGTAGGAGTATATGCTTGTTAAAATGGAAAAATGTGTCTTTAGAGCTCAGTATTTTTTATTTTATGAACCCAGCAAAGTGTAGTAACTTTTTTCCAGCATATAGTAGGCACATTCAAGGTGATAAAAGATGGCTCTTTGTTTTTTTTTTTTTTTTTCTATGGAGGGAGCCTGTTCTCAGTAAAGATGAGCAAACATTTGGAATTTACATGTGGGCAGACACTGGGATTACAACTCTCATCGGATGATTGGACGTTTGTGAAGTAGAGACCAGCTAAAGCTGCTTAAAACAAGTTCTGATCATTAAATAAGAAGGGAAATGCCTGGCAGACACCATGTAAGTTATAAGTGTCTGTCTTATCTTTACTACACATATTGTAACAAATTCAATATCCTAGTCTTCATTTGTATGAATGGTTTGTATTGTACATAGTTCAACCAAGTGTTCTTTGAGCTGCTTATTAATATTAACTTGTACTTGTCTCTCTGCTTGTTATTGGTTAAAAAAGACAAAAAGGATATAAGGATTCCATTTTATCAATGTAGCTGTGAACTCCATTAAGAAGAAAAACTTAATGTACAAAGCATTTATTCAGCTCAAGTATTGTTGAAAGCTATACATATACAACATTACAGTCTGTCTGTATTTAGATATTTTATTTCTGGACAAAATGAAATGTACATAAAAATAAAATACTTAAAGTTCAGTTTCAATATGTACCTGTGTAAGATGGTGATTTGAATGGTTCTGACAAAAAGAATGTGCTGGAATGTAGTCATGGCTTTGCATATCATGTCTCGAAATTTGTGTAGAACTATTTAACTAGTATTAGTCACCCAGTCAGAACAACTGAAGAGTTTCAAATTCAAGCTTGGGGAGCTATTGTGGCATACAGAATTACACAAGTTTTAGGTTTATTATCATGCTAGTTACTCATTAATACCAAAAATAAATGAACATAAGGAGATAATTAAGTTTCCTAGATTAGTCTTAAATAGTTGAATTTTTTTCTTGTTCAGTCTTTATTTAGCAAGAGAGTTGAAGTAGGGCTTCTTTTTTTCTTTAAAAAAAGTCAAGATGTCTGAAGATGGTGGTTGAATTTTTCTGATTCTACTGTAATGACTCAACTCAAATGTAAAAACTGTGATAGCAGTGCAGGGCTTTGATGCTCAGTGTGTCTACAGCAAATGGAATCAACTCATGTATACAGTATTGTTTGTGGACATTAACTTTCCCAGCAAAATGAACAGATGAAGAAATATGTGAGTATCCCATTTCTAAATCCATGAGTTGGGAATTAGAGTACCAAGGGTTAACCCAAGAAGCCAAATTCAGCACACTAATCCATTATCATCTTTTTCTCATGCCACTTAGTAATAAGCCTGTTCACATATAGAAAATAATAGAAGTACTCTAAGAAAAAAATACAGAGTTGTAAAGTGAGAACTGGATAACTGGTTTGACTAAAAAGAGTCTTCAACTGAAAATCAAACACACATCACTCGGTTAAATGTCCATCTCTTGAAACCCTCCAATATCTAGACAACCATTTATAGCAATGTATTAATTAATTTTCCATGGGGAATTTAGAAGATGTTGTTAACACAATCTCTCTCTGGCTTAGCAGGTCATAAAAGCTTCCTGAGTTTCAGCTGTTGTATATGTTTGCCACAGATACACTTTGTCAGTCTGGAATTTATTTATCAAAGTGATCACTTAGGAATTAGTTGGCTCTTAGCAAACCAGAGAGGGAGAAAGGGAAAATCAATTTTTATTTAGGATCATTTGATTAGTGGATTGTGACTTTTGCTGAGTAGTTTGATCTGTCCTTTAGTAATCCAAAATTCAAGATGAGATAAAAATATGATTTGAGATCCATTTCTCTACCCTGCTCTCTAACCTCCATAAAAAAATATTGCTTCTACATGTTTATTTACATAAAGAATACAGCTAACTAAGCAACATTCAATGAAGTCAATTGTTTTTCTATTGTTTTTCTTAAGAAGAAAAACAAGAAAAAAGTATGTAGCAAACTTCCAACAAAAGTTTTAACTTAAAAATATTCAAATTTTCAGGACAATTTTTCTGGGCCCATAAACAGTTATTCTGAACTCCCGTATCCCCAACACCTCCATCTAAAATATAGAAAGTCATGATGATGTAGAACTTGGATTCAAAAGAAAATGTATTTGTAGCCAATGTACTCTTCCTCTCTTAGACAAGGAAGTGGGCCCATGAAGATGATCAATATGAAGGTGCAAAGATTCAGACCAAAACCTTCATTAGACCAACTTGTTGCTCAACAGACTGGTAAAGTTTTAACTACATTAGAAAATACATTTGTTATTTGGAAAAAATAAACTTTAAGCAGCATTAAGAAAACAGCCTTTTCTAGAATCTTAAATATTATTCCATGGCTTTGCTAAAATACAGAAAAAAGCCTTCCAGATGGAAATAGAGAGCATCTGATACAAAAATGAGTTTGTTATCGCTTATTGTTCTTTTCAAAAACATTTTAGTAAAATCAAAATTACTACAAAGAAATGATTTTTGTATCTTTTTGCCTCATGACACAAGGTACTGGTTTATCTATTAATTATTAAAGTAATGAATGGTTGGAATATGGTCTCACTTGGGCAGTTTTGGGTCCGTGGCTCATGGGAGAATTTCTCTGCATGAGCAGAGGGGCCTCACTGTTACTGGCACATACTAAAGTTCTGGAAGTGATTATTCTGCAAGTAACTGAGATACCTGTTGAATTTAAAACTGTGGACTGGGAATCTTTAGATTCCTACATTTCAGCAATAAACTGTAAGCCATGTTTTTGCACAGAATAGATTAAAAAAATCATGAGAAGCCTGAGAAAGTGTTTTTCTTTTCCCTCATTCCCATCGCTTTACATGTAAGAAGCGGTTTAACCAATATAAACAGCTCTTTGGAAAAGCAATTTGCATCTCCTCCATCAACTTTGAAAGCCAAGTTTTAGCTGGAAACAAATTTGAAGGATTTTGAAAGATTGGATTGAGGTGCCAGTTTCAGATATTTATTTATCTGTTTATTCAATTATCTATTTTATATTTATTTCTATCGTTATATTTTTATTCAAATAAAATACAAAGTAGTAGATACACTCAAAAGTTAAGAATCAACTGATCTTAATTTGCATAAACATGATTACTATTTACCTAGTTTGTAGGTGATGAAAATTGGATACACTTATAATCTTAATTGAATCCTGAAAAACTGATTGCTAGGTCAGGCTTTTCTCAGGAGTCCCACACATGTGTCAAAGAATGATCGCTGGGATTGGTTACATAAGGGAAACTACCTGAAGTTGTGGTGGATCACTGGAGTTTTATATACAACAATTTGAAAAATAACTTAAAATATTTTTAGGTAACAACTTTGTAATTTCTTTTTACTAGGATGGGAAAGAATAGAAATTTTATAATCAAAGAGTTTTAATTTGGACTTGTTATGTGAGCAAGTTCTAGAGCAACAGCCTTAAATTAGGAGATGATTAATGCCAAGAAGTTAGATAAATGTCCCAAGTTTGCCCAAAAGAACTTTAATATTTATAACTTTGCACTTGCAGGAATTATGCCTTTTATTACTGATGGTTTATGGGATGACTCGCACGCTCCTAGATGTCATGGCGTCAGAAGGCTCAGAGACCTTCTGTTGATGGCTGGAGTTGCTGTTGCCAATGGATGCCAGGTGTTGTTTCCCCAAATTCTAGCCAGTGAGTTAGATTTACAACTATACACATCCCCTCCTGGCAGCCTCTTATTATTTATTTCTAATCATATGTGAAAGTTTCAAAGGGACTAGAATGTGATTACTCTCTGATCATCAGATTCCTCCAAACATAGGAATAGACTCAGTTCCTGTGATTGTGATTAAAGAAATAATGCAAGTTATTAGAACACAACTAGTGCCAAAGAAGTATTCATTCATTTCAGAGATAGGGTTTCACTCTGTCTCCCATGAGGTAGTGCAGTGCTGTGATCATGGCTTGCTGCAGCTTTGAACTCCTGGGCTCAAGTGATCCTCCTGAGTAACTGACATTACAGGCACAAGCCATTGTGCCTGGCCAAGTAAGGTTTTTTTTTTTTTTTTTTTAAATGACACAGCTACCCTTGCTTTGGTTGTTGTGAAAATGTGCGTATTTTCTGCAGTCCAGTTTTATCACCACAATTAATTTCTTTCTTGCATTTTATAAAAGTTTGCAGTAGAAAGCATGGCCAAGTGACTTCTTCTAAGCAGGTTAAAAATATTTCACAAACTTTTTGAGAGTGATAAGCAAGCTGCTATTCTTTTACTACTCCCTTTGCCCCAAAGGGAAAGGGTGCAAGTCCAAGATAACGGCTAATATTGGTGGAACACAAGGATGAAGCACTTTGTGTGCTGAGCAGTCTCCACGTGTTCTCTTATCTAGGGAGGGTGGCTCTATGAGGTGGGTGTTATGCTTGTGTTGCCAAAGACCAATGCTTAGAATCACAAAGTAACTTGCCTACAGCTGTTACATCATAGATCTGGGAGTCCAACCCTATTGCTAGACTCCAGAGACTGAGTTTTTAAACTGTTATTACTCTGTTACTCTAATTTTTAAAAATATTTCAAATTTCTCCCAGCTACCAAGGAGGCTGAGGCAAGAGAATCACCTAAGCCCAGGAGCTGGGTTGGAGGTTGCTGTGAGCTGTGATGCTATAGCACTCTATTGAGAGTGATAAAGTGAGACTCTGTCTCTAAAAAAAAATTTCAAATTTCATTGAAGAAATCTTTACACAAAATTAGCCGGTTTAATATGAACAGAAGCATAGTGCCATGATACGGAAAAGAGTAAATAATCCATTTAATCCTTTTATTTACTTTTAAAGTTCTTCTGTAGCTGTTTACTTGTTTCTTTTAGTTGCTCAGGACCGGTCACAATCTTGTTTCAAATTCCAGCCCTGCTCCTTCCTAGGGCAGAAACCAGCTCTGTAGTGCGGTTGCGCACACAGATCAATCTACTACTGTGGCAGCCACTTTTGTTCCCTAAACCGCTTTTTGTGAAATCAGTTTTGATTTGGGGCCAGAGATGTCTTTGAGTTTGATAGATATGACAGCTGTAGAGCAGGGATGAACAGAGCTATAATGGAATTGTTAATTACCCCCGATTCCCGCTCGGGAATGTTGTTTCAGGGAAATACGATTGCATGTTTAGGAAACTTTTAACATAACTTCAGTCTTCCTCAAAAATGACTCATGTCATTTTAAAGCAGTTTTTATTCAACTCTTTTTATGTGATTTCATAATGCATCTTTCTGCCCTTCTGCATAAGCTTTGAATTGGGTATTCTGATAGAGGCAAAACCAAAATGCATAAGGGTATTTTCTGAATAAAGCTTAAGTGGCTAGGGAGATTTAAAAGGATTGCTCAATCTTCTCTTCTGATACATTTCATTTTTCTTGCTTGGGAAGTCTTATTCTTTAAAAACAAAATATAAGTGCAAAAATTGTAACCATTTGCTTGCTTTACTCTCCCGAGGTACTTGGAAGCCTAACTCTTTACACAAAAACAGGAATTGGGATAATCTTAATGCCTGGGACTGCTATGCACCGGTCCTCTGGCCATGACAGAGATTCTGCCGCTCATTGAACTGCTTCCACCTCCTCTTGTTTTACTCATGTATAAAATTAACATTTTTTAAAAGAGAACCATAGTTTGAACGCAAGTTACGACTTATTGCTTAAACTGGAATCATGCTCAGATTCTACAGGTTATGAATAATCTATAAACTCTCTCTTCATTATTAATTAAGATGATTACCTTTTCATTTTTTCCTGAACTTCCCAGGAAAAATTGCATTTATTGTTAAAAGAACGTGTACTGAAGTCTAAAAATATTTATAATGTTTTGCTCTATATAAATGATAAATTCCTAGGGGATTTGTCAAGTTTGTTTTTTATTTTTATTTTATTATTATTATTTTTTTCCAGCCAGGGTCAGATTTGAACCCACCACCTCCAGTGTATGGGACCAGTGGCCTACTCCTTTGAGCTACAGGCACCACCCTGGATTTGTCAAGTTTGAAAGGCTGTTCTTTGTTTTCTTTAATTTGCAGATTTTTGTGTTGTTTTGGTCAGTTATAGAAAGATAAAGTTACGTTTTTCTCCCAATTGATTATGTGACTTGAAACTCATATCAGCTAGATATCGTTTCATTCATGTGATGCAATTTGTTGTTTATAATTTTGGGGGAAAGTACAGGGCTATCACGCCATGAAACAGGTTTTAAGAAGGAGATCCCTGTAAGGGAAAAATAGTTTATCAAGTACAGAAGGACTTTGGAACCTTTGCTTTCTACCCAGTAGAATTTCATAATTTTACATTAGCTTCAAGGACTGTCATAAATAATGGTTTCGGATTTGAGGGATAACTATAGAGGTATGAAGAAGATTGAGTAGATTGTAAATAATATTTTCAACCAACACTTTCAGTTAATCTTTTTAACACCTTTTTAAACCACAGTTTTATAGTTTGTGGATAATACAGAACAGGCATCCTCTAACTATGGCCTGCGGGCCACATGCAGACCGCCTAGGACATTTATCTGGCCCGCGGGTGTTTTTGCTGCCTTGCCTGTCCTGCTTAGCAGCCGACTGGTCCTGGGGCCTGGAGTCTGGCCCTCCAACGGTCTGAGGGACAGTGAACTGGCCCCCTGTTTAAAAAGTTTGAGGACCCCTGATATAGAACTTAGTTCCAAATGCTGGTAAACTGAAAGAAAGAGAATTTTTAGGAAATCTTACGGACTTAGGCTATGGGATATGCACTGCAGTGGGAATAGGACTCCAACCCATCTCATCAGGCCGCACATCTAACACCCTTTCCATTAGGCTCAAGCTCCATTTTTTTCCCACTTTTCTTGAGGTCCTAACATGAATATTTGTAGAATCACGTTTCTATATGAGAGTCATGGTTTGCACATGTGTTCAAATATTTCCTAATTTCCACGGAGGTGACCCTGGTCCTGTGGAGTAAGACATGAAGGAATCTGATCAGAGGATGGTAGCAAGTCGCCTGGGTAGCTCTGTACTTCGTATTCATCTGAGGTATTTACGGAATGCCTGCTCTGTGTTATGCCCCAGCATAGCTACCAATGATACAGCAGCCGATAACATGACGTCCTTGACTTATGAAGCTTCCAACCAAGTGGGAGAAGACACCACCAATAAATAAATACCTTGTATGTCTGATGGTAATAAGTGCTGTGGAGACAAATGAAAGGCTGAAACAGAGGGAGGGGGTGGAGGTTTATCAGTTTCTCCTTTTAAACAAATATCGGTGGTTTGGAAAAGTGGCTCTTGTATTCATTCTATGGTAACATTCCAGGTAAATGATGGAGTGGAGCTAGTTATAATGATATTTAGGGCAAGAGGATTCCATGGACAGGGCATAGCAATTTTAAATGCCTGAGTCAGAAGTTTGCCTGGTGTGCCTTCGAGGAAAGGCAAAAAGACTAGAGGAGCTGGGCAGAGTGGGACAACAGCCTGAGAACAGAAGCGAGGTGTTAGCTCTGCTTATGAATGCTGAAGGCATTTTCAAAGGGTTTTGAGCAGATGAGTGCTATGATGTGAATTACCCTTTAAAAGGAACACTTGAGCACCACGGAGAATGAACTGTAGGTGGGTAGGGTGGACACAGAGAGGCCATGCGGAGCTACCATAAGACCACAGGTGAGAGAAGAGGATGACTCAGATTTAGGCCATGGTGGGAACAGCGTTGGTTGTGAGAAATGATTAGACCCTCCACAAAGGTGGGGCCTAGGATTTACTGGTGGACTGGCTGTCACATAGGAAGAAAGGAGTCAATGATGCTTCATTTATTTTTTACATTCAGGTTACATATACAGACAGATGCTTTATGAAAAACAAATACTTTAAATCCTGCTGAGAAATTGTCTGAAAGTTACAAATGTGCATTCACCTTTTGATCTCTATTCTAATACGTTTTGTTCATCTCTTTGAAATCCATGGAAAGAAAATAAATTAATTTTATATTTTGAAATGTCTATATATCTTCTTTGGGTTCAATTCCGATAGTCATTTTTCTGCTTTTAGAAGCCTTATGAGATTTACATAGTTCTTTTCTTTAGGTGTCACTTTTTAAAAATATATAAAAGTTTACCCAAGAATCCTGTAGAGTAAAAAAAAAAAAGAAGAAGAAATAAAAAAATAGATAAAGAACTATTCCACACTGTGTAGAACTACTTTATATTGATCTATGTTGAAAATTTGAGAGAAAAGTTACTATTACACAAATTGGAGGCAACAAATAGAAAAAATGGAACATGGACATTTCTTCATGTTCAGTGTTAGTCCATTATTTCTAATTCATGTCTAAGTAGAACTAAATATAATCTCTAATATAGCAAGTGCTCTAAAGCTGGCTTTTATGAGGGCAAAATACTCCTGAGAATATACATACATCCCTTTTCCTTGGAAGAGAGATCAACTTTTATGATATACCTATAAAAGAACTTTTAAAAGTAAAAAAATAAAAGAACAATGAAAATGTATGATTAAGGCATCAAAAAATGATGTATGGGACTAAAACTACAAATTAATTAGCTAAATCGATAAAGTAAAACTTGAAAGATTTATAGAAGATTACTTAACTGCAATTTTAAAAATTATTTTTGATATGACTGGAAAGTTGTTATTTTTATACACATATTAACTTCTGAATAAAAGTTGAACAAAGAAAACAATAATTTAAATTTTAAACTATTACCTAATCTTAAAATGGCTGAAAATATATTTGGAGCATTCTTTAAAATCAGCTATTGACACCATAGTTATTTGTTAATCTACAAAAACTTTTCAAAATATGTGAGTACTAACATTTAGTTTGAACTCAAGTTCCTCTGAAGAGGGAGGTCAAAGCTCTGCATACCAAGAAAGGATCTATAAATTATGGAAAAATGGAAAGGCTGTAATAATCCATATGGCTACAAAAAATTAAAGAACATGTAATTGGGTATGTCATTGCACCCAGGTTAACACGTTTAGTCTATGTAGATGTACTGCAGTGGGAAAATTGATTCAAAAGCATTATGCTGGGAGATTAAATATGTAGAATTGATATTTATTTATAAATGTAAATACATGTGGTGGTTGAATAGGCAGTTATAGGCTTCATTTGATACTGACTCTTCTCATATTATTGTTTTAAAACAAAACAAAACAATAACAAGTCTAATTGTTTCATTTCACATATGGAAATTTATACTAAGTCTTTGAGACCTCTAGGATAATATTTAGTGTTCTTCTATTGCAGAATAATACTTGATAGCTGTATTAGTTAAGAATCTTTTTTTTTTTTTTTCAGTTTTTTGGCCAGGGCTGGGTTTGAGCCACAGCTGCCACCCAATGGTTAAGTATCTTAAATACTATATTTATCTCTAAATATATATTAATGCTAAGGAGTGATCCCAAGGAAGATGTAATTCTGTTCCAAATAAAGACCAAAGCAGGAAAGAATAATTGGAACATTTCTAAATTGTGTTTTTTTCTTTTTCTCTTTACCTTAATGTGTATTTAATTTGATGATAAAATGTGATGGTATTTATATTTTCCAGCATATTTGAATGGCACAAACCCGACTTTCAAATTTATGGTCAGTTTCTTGAACTTATGTCTTTATACTTGTAAAAGATGCATTATTCTTGAAAACCAAATGAAAACAAAATTATAAAAGGTGGGCAGAGCCTGCAGCTCAGTGAGTAGGGCGCCGGCCACATACACTGAAGGTGGTGGGTTCGAGCCCAGCCTGTGCCAGCTCAAACAATAATGACACCTGCAACAACAACAACAAAAATATTATAAAAGGTGGTGGCTCACTGCTGTAATGCCAGCACTTTGGGAGGCCTTGGCAGGCAGAGCACTTGAGGTCAGGAGTTTGAAGTTATAGCGAGCTCTGATTGCACCACTGCACTGAAGCTTGGGCAACAGAGCCAGACCCTATCTCTAAATAAATAAACAAAATTTAAAATAAAATTTTAAAAAGTGCTTAGTTGTTTTTAAAGTTTAGATTAATATGAGGGTACATAGGTGGGAGTGTACCAAATTCCCCTTCAAAGGGGAGTCTTTAACCCCAATATCCACGTGCTTAAAATTCCTGGGTCAGTAATAGACTTTCAGGTGTCCAGTGTTCTTTTCAAACATGGCAACAGCAGACCTGGACAGAGTCTTGTTGATGTCTCTGCCCCCTTATCCTTTCACTCCACGTCAGCTCAACTTCCGACTGCCAACACCTCATTTCTTTTCTTGAAGGCTCTATCTGCCCACTAGAGACTACCTTGCTACGTGCACAATAGGACAGAAGTGCCCAGGAAATAATGCTTTTCCAGCACCCCCAAACATGCCTCCAGCTGTGGCCATAGTCCTCAGTCAAAGATCTCAAGTTGGATAAGTTTGATGTGTGTGTTGTACACTGGTTCGTGAATCCCACAGTGGTAACTTGTTTGATGGCACGGAGTTTACTGGATTTATTCTTTTTATGCTTAATTTCTCTACATTCTCATCTCTTCACATTGTTATCAATACCTCCTATAATCACCTTAGTAAAAGTATTTTCATTCAATCTTTATCTCAGGAAATTCTTCTAGGGGAATCCACACAAAGACAAACAGGCTGAAAAACTTTTATTTGGTTGTAATATTTGCTTTCCGTCACAAATATAAAATCAAATCTTTTGTGAAGGTAGACTTTTAAATCACATTTATTGAGATATTATTTACATATAATAAAGTGCAATCATTTCAGGCATACAGCTGAATATCTTTGTATACAACTCTGTAATTGCCACCATTATAATCAAGGTATAAAACACCTGCATCATTCTAAAATGTCCCCTCATGCCCCTTTGCAGTCAATACTCCTCCACACTCAATCTGCCCATTGACTCTCTCTCACTGTAGATTAGGTGTATTAGATTTTTCTGTTTGTTTGTTTAAGCCAGGGTCTTGCTCTGCCACCCAGGCTAGAGTGCAGGACCTGTATCATAGTGCACAGCAACCTCAAATTCTTGGGCTCAAGGGATCCTCCTGCCTCAATCTCCCTAGTAGATGAGACAACAGGTGTGTGCTGCCACACTTAGCTAATTTTTTCATTTTTTGTAGTGACATGGGATTCCTCTTGAAGCTGATACTAGTTTTTCTTAGTCCAGAATTTCATATAGAATTAATCACAGAGCATGTACTCTCTTTATCTGGCTTTTCTGCTTATGTTTTTGAATTATGTTTTTGAGAATCATTTCATTGTTCTATGAAGTGATAGTTTTTATTTTATTGCCAAGTGGTATTACATTGCATAGAATTACTATAATTTTTATATCTATTCATTTGTTTGTGGACATTTGGCTTGCTTTCAGGTTTTGGCTATTATGAATAAAGCTGATTTAAACTCTTATGAACAAGGCTTTATGTGGACATCTTTTCTTTTTTTTTTTGGAAATATGTGGAATTCTGGGTTGTATGACAATGGTGTGTTTACCCTTAAGAAATAAACTGGTTTGCAAAGTGCTTTTTATATATTTTTCTTTCTCACCAATAGTCTAGGAAGTTTCCCTATGGCCTTCCAACACAATATCATCCATGTATTTAAATCTTAGCCATTTTAGTGGGTATCAAATAGTACTTAACTAAGATTTTAATTTGCATTTTCCTCATGATTTGTGATGCTATATATCTTTTCAGATGCGTATTGCCTATTTATATATCTTCTTTCTGTGAAGTGTTTGTTAAAATAATTGCCTATTTAAAAATTATTATTTAGTTGTAGAAGTTCTTTATGTATTATGGATAACAGTGTTTGTCAGTGTGTGTACTACAAAAATTTCCCTCAGTCTTAGTTTGCCTTTTCTTTTTCTTAAAGTGGCTTTCAAACAACACAGTCTAATTTTTCATTCTTTATATTGGTTAGTGCATTTTTGGTTTCCTGTATAAAATATGTTTGCCTATCTTTTATTTTCTTCCAGAGTGTTAGAGTTATAGCTTTTTTATTTTTGTCTATGATGCATTTAAAATTAGCTTTTGTGTGTGTCCTGTGTGAGACTTTTGCAAAACTGTCTATTTGAAAACATTAGTTGACAAGACTATCTTTTCCTATTAAATTATTTTGACAAATTTGTAAAATATTGATTAAACATATACATAGCATCTAATTTTGGGCGCAACTCTATTGATCCATATGTCTGTGCGTTTTGATATGTTTTGGTTTTTCTTAGTTTCAACGTATTTTCTAAGGTCCTTTATTATTTTCCCACATGATATATTTAAAAATATATTGTCTAATTCCCATAGATTTGGGGACTTCTCAGGCACATTTTGTGTTATTAATATTTACTTTGCTCTAGAGGTCAGAGGCTACCCTCACATGATTTGAATTTCTCTAGATTTACTGAGATTTCTTTTATGGGTGAGCATATGGTCGATTTAAGTGGATGGTTTGTTTACATGTCCTTGGAAAGGATGTGTGTTCTGCTATTGTTTGTTTAAGTGTAATATAATGTCAATTATGTCAAGTCGATTGTTAATGTTTGAGTATTCTATGTCCTTACACATTTTGTAACTACTTATCTTTCCATTACTGAGAGAAGAGTATAAAAAATCTGAAGTTACTACAATTAGTTTTGTCTATTTCTTCTCTCATTTCTGCCACCTCTTTTTTCATGCATTTGGAAAGTCTATCATTGGGTGTATACATAGTCTATATTTAGGATGTTGTGTCATTTTGAAAAATTAAGACTTTTTTATTATTAAATGTGCTTCTTTATTCTTGGTAATATTCCTAAATCTTAAGTACATCATTTTAAAAATATAAATATAGTCAGCCCATCTTTTTTTTTTTTAATTTTTTTATGGTATACTTTGAAAGATCCTTTTGCCATTAGCCTACCTGTGGATTTATTTTTACATTGTGTTGCTTACAGACAGCATATAGTTGAGTGATGTATTGCATCGCTCGTATTTTCTTTCACTAAAAGCCCTAGCTTTTGGACACACTTCAGCTTTCAGTTCCTTCATGAATTCCCTTGCTTCTAAGGGCTGCCTCATCATGTTGTTTGAGACACTACATTTCTGTGGCTCCTGTTGACGTATAAGGAGTACATAAGATTACTCTGAGTGTTATGGTTCCTTATAGAATATTCCTTTTTCTGAATCATATTTATACTCCATCTTTGTCCTGATGCTTCTTTGAAATTCTATAGAAAATCAAACAGCTGTTTGCAATTATTTAAAAATTTTAAGAGGCATTTATGCTACTGGTTTTCTCTTTTATGTTAATCCATGAAATGGATTTTATATATGTATATAATGTATATATGGATTATAATATATTATGTATATCTCCAAAAAGGGCCACTGTTTTTGCAATACATACCAATTTTGATTTCTTCTTAAGGGATTGATTTAGATGAGATAGAATCAAAATAAAATTCCAAGGCTGAATGGCAATATGAGTTGACACTCTTATCCACAGCTTCAACAACAGATGCAAATTTATTTATTCCTCTACCCCGAGCGAGAATCCTTACAGAGCATATGTGAATATGATAACTGATGGAAAAATTGGTAACTGATGGAAAATGTTTTTTGAAAGCTCAATATGTCCCAATAACTATCCTAGGCACTTTACATGTGTTAGCTCTTTTAATCCTAAAAGCAACCCTGTGACATCCATGGATGCAATCACTCATATTTCACTGATGGTGAAGCTGAGGTTCAGGGAGGTGGAATAGAGGTTGAGTCTAATTTCAAGCTGAGTGCTTCTCCTGTGCTTTCATTTTGGCTTCCAATTTTCAGAGGTAATTAAATCCATGTCAGGTATAAAGAGATGTTTGGTGTTAATTTTCTAGAAGTCTAGCAAAAATGCCAATTCATCTCTGAGCACATATTTAATTTTTTGTTGGTAAAGATGTTTAAAGAAATTTATAAATAGAGAACCACAATATTTGTATTGGTCTGTGACCTAGATACTTTCATGTAGTATAGTAGTATAGTAGTATTCCAATTACTAACATTTAAAAATGCACTCCTGGAGGGTGGAGCCAAGATGTCGGACTGCAGCCAGCTTCCCACAGAGGTTCCCATCCAGAAGGAGACTTAAAGGACAGAAGTCTGGCAAGTAAGCTGATGGTTTGGAGCTGAGCCAAGAGATAAGATTGAAGAACCCACAACAGCTTTGCTGAGGCAAGCTGTGACCCCCAAAATACAATCAAAAGGTACAAAATCCATCACCAGTGGCGGTGGCAGAGTCCTCTGCTCCTAGAGCCGTGCGTGCTGCAGTTGGAGCCCACTGCTCTTGGCGGGCCCATAACTGCTTGCCAGACCACATGCACCTGCAGGGGCAGTGTAGGAGTCCCCCACTCTGGGCAGGCTCAGAACTGCTTGCTAAAGCCATGTGCACCGCTTGGGGAAGTGGTAGAGGAGTCCCCAACTAGGGGCAGGACTAGAACTGCTTGCTAGAGCTACAGGTGCCTTGCGGGGGCTGGCAGAGGGGTCCCCCACTCCTGCCAGCCCAGAACTGCTTTCTAGAGCCCCACAGACCCCACAGGGGCCAGTAGAGGAGTCTGCCGCTGTGGGCAGGCCCAGAACTGCTTACTAGAGCCACGTGGCTCTGCAGGCAGTGGTGAAGGTGTCTCCCGCTCTGGGTGAGCCCAGATCTGCTTGCTAGAGCCCTGCGTGTCCTGTGGGCAGCTGCGGAGGAGCCCTCCATTCTGGGTGGGCCTAGAACTGCTTGCTAGAGCCATGCGTGCCCTGCAGGCAGTGGCAGAGGAATCCCCACTCCGGGTGGGCCCAGAACTGTTTGCTAGAGCTGCGAGTGGGGGCAGCTGTGGATGACTCCTCCATTCTAGGCAGGCCCCAAACTGCTTGCTAGAACCATGCACGCCCTGCGTGGGCCAGCAGAGGAGTCCCCCACTCTGGTCAGGCCCAGCAAGCTGTAAATCCAAGGAAGAGCATTTAAGAACACAAATACAGGTACAAAGCAGGCCCCAGAACTGCTTGCTAGAGCCACACACCTCCTGTGGGCAGCAGGTGGCCACAGAAGACCCCCAGCTTCTGTCAGGCACAGAACTACTTGCTAGAGCCATGTGTGCCCCGCAGGCAGCGGTGGAGGAGTCCCCCACTCTGGGCAGGCCCAGAACTGCTTACTAGAGTCAAGCACCTCACGAGTGGCAGAGGAGATCCCAGCTCCAGGCTCCTGCTCCAGGTGGGCCCAGAACTGTTTGCTAGAGCCATGTGCATCCCTTGGGGAGCGGTGGAGGAGTTCCCTGCTCTGGGCTCCCACGCCGGTAGGGACCAGATAGGCTAGCTAGTGCTGCATGCATCCAGCTGGTGGTGGCAGAGGAGTCCTCCACTCTTCATTCCCCTGCCCGTGCAGTTGCCCCGGCGGGGGGTGAACTAGGACTGACCCAGCTGCTGCTGTTCCCCTGCCCCATGGTTGCTCTGGTGGGGTAAACTAGGACTGATCTGGTTGCACATGGGCCCTTCACCACCACTGCTGGTCCCCCGCCCTCTGGCTGCTCCAGCAGGGTTGAACTAGGACTGATTTAGCTGCAGCAGTTCCCCTGTCCCCCAGTTGCCCCAGCTGGGCTGAACTAGGACTGACCTGACTGCGCGTGTTCCGCACAAAACACCTGCTATTCCCCTGACCCCCGGTTGCCCCAGAGCGGCTGATCAAGGACTGATCAGACTGCTGCCATTCCCCTGCCCCCTGGTGGCCCTAGTGGGGCCAAACTAGGACTGATCCACCAGCTGCTGTTCTCTTGCCCCCCTGGCCAGACCAGTGGGGCTGAACAAGGATTGATCCAGCTGCCGCCATTCCCCTGCTTCGTCCCCTGTCACTCCAGTGGGCTGAAGTAGGACTGATTCAGCTGCACTTGTGCCCCATGTAGCTGCTGTCATTCACCTGCCCCATGGGAACCCTGGCGG
Organism: Galagoides demidoff; assembly: GCA_963574575.1. NCBI lineage: Eukaryota > Metazoa > Chordata > Mammalia > Primates > Galagidae > Galagoides > Galagoides demidoff. Next base: position 66,629 of record CAUYQV010040013.1, read on the forward strand.
GCTGAACTAGGACTGATCTGGCTGCATGAGCACCCTGCACCACTGCTGCAGTTCCCCTGCCCCCTGTCACCATGGTGAAGCCTAACTAGGACTGATCCGGCCACTGCTGGTCTTCTGCTCCCCCGGGAACCCCAGCAGGCTGAACGAGGTCTGATCTGGCTATGCATGCTCCAGCGCAGCTGCTGCCATTCTGCAGTGCCCTAGTTGCCCCAGCACCTGAGAACAGGGAGAAGATGACAGACATGCCCTGTCTCTCTGGGCAATCAGAAGAAGCCACTGACTGAATGGTTCTGATAAGGTCTCCAAACAGGGTAAACTCAGCATGAGGTGGAATCAGTGGAAAAACTCTGGCAACTTGAATAACCAGAGTAGATCAACTCCCCCAAGGAAAAATGAGGCAGATGCAATTGAAGACCCCATTCATAAACAGATGGCTGAGATGTCAGAAATCAAGTTCAGAATTTGGATAGCAAATAAGATTAACAGAATGGAAGAAAGGAGGGAATTAGAATTTCAAGAAATTATTCAAAAGATATCTCAAGAAATTATTCAAAAGATTTCTCAAGAATTCAATGATTGCAAAGATAAAATAATCAAAGATTTTGAAACACTGAGACAAGAGTTTGCAGCCCTCAAGGATCTGAAAGATATGGTGGAATCCCTCTGTAACACAGTGGAACAGGCAGAAGAAAGGATCTCTGACTTTGAAGACAAAGCTTTTGAAAAAACCCAGGAGCACAAAGATCAAAAGAAATGGAGAGCAAAAACGGATCTTTCTCTCAGAGAGCTCTCGGATAATTTGAAGAAAATGAATATTCTCTTCATAGGAATCCCTGAAAGTGATGAAGTTGCTTCACAAAACATAGAGGCTCTTCTTCATGAAATTATGAAGGAGAACTTTCCAGACATGCCAAGAGATTCTGAAATTCAGATAGCAGATACTTTCAGAACCCCAGCACAACTCATCATAATTAACTTCACCAAAGTTAAGATGAAAGAGAAAATTCTGAAAACATCAGACATAAGAAGACCATAACCTACAAGGGGAAGAGATTAGGATGAGTGCAGATCTCTCGGCTGAAATCTTTCAGGCCAGAAGAGGATGGTCATCAACTTTTAATCTCCTAAAACAAAATAACTTCCAGCCCAGGATCATGTATCCAGCTAAACTGAGTTTCATCTATGATGGAGAAATTAAATACTTTAATGACATTCACATGTTGAAGAAATTTGCCATAACTAAACCAGCTCTTCAGGAAATTTTCAAAACTGTCCTCCATAATGACCAGTGCAATTGGTCATTATGGAGGACAAAAGTAAACCCACTCAGAAACTTTTGATCAAATTCCAACTTTCACAATGGCAAAAGGATTAAAAATGTCTATTGGACTTTCAAGCAACTCGCTGCCCAAAATTTTACCAGGCTTATCAATAATTGCAATCAATGTAAATGGCTTAAATTGTCCTCTAAAGAGGCACAGATTGGCTAATTGGATACTGAAACTCAGACCAGATATCTGCTGTATTCAAGAATCACATCTTACTTTAAAAGATAAGTATAGACTCAGGGTGACGGGATCATCATCTATATACCAGGTAAATGGAAAGCAGAAAAAAGCAGGTGTTGCAATTTTATTCACAGATACAATAGGGTTTAAACCAACAAAAGTAAGCAAAGACAAGGATGGCCACTTTACATTTGTTAAGGGTAATACTCAATATGATGAGATCTCAATTATCAATATCTATGCATCCAACCAGAATGCACCTCAATTTATAAAAAAGACTCTAACTGGCGTAAGCAACTTGATCTCTCCCAGGTCCATCATAGTCATAGTCGGAGATTTCAACACTCCTTTGGCAGTGTTGGACAGATCCTCCAAAAAGAAGCTTAGCTAAGAAATTTTAGATTTAAATTTAACTATTCAACTTTTGGTCCTAACAGACATCTACAGAACTTTTCATCTTAACAAAATTGAATACACATTTTTCTCATCAGTCCATGGAACATATTCCAAAATCGATCACATCTTAAGTCATAAGTCTAACGTCAGTAAATTTAAAAACATAGAAATTATTCCATACATCTTCTTGGACCATCATGGAATAAAAGTTGAACTCAGTAATAACAGGAATTTACAGTCTCGTACAAAAACATGGAAGCTAAATAACCTTATGCTGAATGATAGATGGGTCAGAGATTAGATCAAGAAGGAAATTACCAAATTTTTAGAACAAAAAAATAATGAAGATAAGAGTTATCAGGACCTCTGGGATACCACAAAGGCAGTCTAACAGGGAAATTTATAGCATTGCAAGCCTTCCTCAAGAGAACGGAAAGAGAGGAAGTTAACAACTTAATGGGACATCCCAAGCAACTGGAAAAGGAAGAACATTCCAATTTGAGACCCAGCAGAAGAAAATAAATAACCAAAATTAGAGCAGAATTAAATGAAATTGAAAATAAAAGGATTATAGAACAGATCAATAAATCAAAAAGTGGATTTTTTGAAAAGATCAATAAAATAGATAAACCTCTGGCCAACTTAACCAAGAAAAAGAGAGTAAAATCTCTAATTTCATCAATCAGAAAAGGTAAAGCTGAAATAACAACAGACCCCTTAGAAATTCAAAAAATCCTTAATGAATATTACAAGAAACATATTTCCCAGGAATATGACAATCTGAAGGAAATCAATCCATACTTGGAAGCACACCACCTCCAAAGACTTAGCCAGAAGGAAGTGGAAATGTTGAACAGGCCTATATTAAGTTCTGAAATAGCATCAACTATACAAAATCTCCCTAAAAAGAAAAGCCCAGGACCAGATGGCTTCACGTCAGAATTCTACCAAACCTTTAAAGAGGAACTTGTACCTATACTACTCAAACTTTTCCAAAACATAGAAAATGGCGGAATACTACCTAACACATTCTATGAAGCAAACATCATCTTGATTCCCAAACCAGGAAAAGACCCAACAAGAAAAGAAAATTATAGACCAATATCAGTAATGAATATTGGTGTAAAAATATTCAACAAGATTCTAACCAACAGAATCCAGCAACACATCAAAAAAATTATACACCATGACCAAGTGGGTTTTATCCCAGGATCTAAAGGTTGGTTCAACATATGTAAATCTATAAA